>JAUEKX010093207.1:0-12546 GCA_031834005.1 Dendronotus venustus
TATAAACAAAAAGACGTTAAAAAGATGTTATTCGAACGTTGCATAATTGGGTGTGGTCGAGTTTGGCTTGGGTTTGGCTTGGGTTTGGTCATAGTGGGTCATAGCGCGGTTTAGTACAGCCCAATTTTCTTTATGTCATTTTTGTTTTGCTTATTTAGAAAGATTTACGCAGTAAGTAATAATAAAAATGATTATACACAATAGATTTAGTATTGTTTTATGGTTGTATATCCCCGATTTCCCACTTCTTTACCAATCCTCTCAAATCCTTAGTAAATATATTTATAAATATGGATAAAATCTTAGACAGCGTATTGGTATTGAAAAACAAAATGATTCCGCATATTACTCGCCCTATAATTATGAAAACTTTCCAAACCTTTGTTGGATGTTTAACATTCTATCTCGTCCCATTTTCACCCACCTATTTCTAATCAGTGCTTATAGAAGTGTTATATCTTTTTTGTGCAAATTTTCGAATACCTTAAAGGAAGAAATTTTCGCGGAATTTAAGCCCTTCATGCGTCAGAATAGCCCATCCGCGAAATCTAACTTTTTTTTTATATTCCACTGTTTAGTTTGAAAGACTTTAAAAGAAGTATTGTTATTAAATTTGATCTATTTATTGTGTTGAAAATTTTTTCTGAAAACTGCTCATCCGCGAAAGGTAGAAGCAAAAAATAACTTGGCTTTACATCAATATAAAAAGATCATTCCTAATATATAATGTAAACAAGGTTTACTAACATGATAGAAATATTCTTCAAATGATTAGGATTGTATTATATTTTGTGTCAATCAATATTTTTTCTATAAATTCTATCCATAGACGAAACGTCTACGTTCTATTCAAAACACCGCGCAAGAACCAGCTATTTAGCCTTTAGGTTCTTTGATTATAATTAATAGGAGCACAGGCTTCCTACGTGGTCTCTGGCTATCTATCTATCTCTCCCGAGGGAAAATTAAAGATCCCATCCTGCGGAGCGGGAATCAATAACTGTTTTTTATATAAAAATGAACTATATTACATGTAAAGTGTGAAGTAGCATATTAACCTAACCTAGTTTCTCTGTGCACTTTTTCTCAGACCGAGAGCTCTATAACATTATAATAACATAAGTTATTTTTTTAGAAGAAAAAAAAAAGCGCAAAGTCCTATCTGTTTACCTTTTGCGCAATTTTAATTTCTTTAAAAAATTAGTTTGTGGGTTCTGTAGAATAATTTTATTACATCTGCCGCATTTTTTTCGCCACAGAGTCCGTGCCAAATTTACATTTCCTTTCTTGGCAGCGCCCCCGATCGGAAAATTTACCAACCCATGACCTAGTAATAAAATCCAGCAAAAAAATTATACCAAGATAAGTACTTGAGCATCTTTTTCTGAGAGTCACATGCCAAAGTAAGTCAAAATCTCATCTAGTTGCTTATTATTGATAAAATTTCATTGCTTTCAAAGTGGAATTTGAGTCTTAATAATTCGTTGACAAATGTTGGGAACGACTTTCTTTTGTGCTCACAAGACTTAGCACAGTATTAATAAAAAAGCTACCAGGTACAACTAAATCGTCAGGTGTAATGTTAGGAAAGCGTAAGGGGGAATTTGTAACATTTGTCCAGGGGGAGAGATTAGAGGGGTATTGTGTCTGAGCAACGTGTCGTCTGTTTAGCTCTCGTTAGGTTTTGTAATTTCGATCTGAATGAATGTCTTCTTCGTACATGTTTATTACATGTTTTTGCATGTTTGGCTCTTATAGTAGCCAGCAACCAAGTTTCAAATTTTATGTGAACAACCTCTTAGATTAGCATGGTTATTTGCGTTTATAATTTCAACAAAAAATATTTTATTTCACAATGATAAATTGACAAATAATAAATCTTTGTACTGCTTTCCCAATAGCATTCGGTAAAATATTAATAGAAATTAGATTTTATATACTACGAGAATTTTTTAACACTTTTATTTTTTTTATTGTAAAACAATGTAAGAAACTTTTTTCGGATTAATACTATGATACCATTGATACCTTAAAATGCACTATTTTAACCTTGACATTTAAATTCACCGATTTGTTCGACAAGTATTTATATGACCTCTTTTGGACGTTGAATTAAATGTGTATTGTTCTAGAGGCTGCAGAGGATTATTCATAATATTATTTAGGTATTATTTTCGTACCAAGTTTTTTATGCATACGCATGTGCGAAAATCAAGCAAAACTAAGTATCACAGGCTTAAATTATCCACTATTTTATGTCCATGTATGAACTCGTGAAAAAAGTGAAAAACATGAGTGGTGTCAATATGGTACAAAAGATCAAAGAGCTGATTTCATAGCTTACATTAAACTATAGTTTTTTATTATTTTGTAAAAAGTATTGATAAAATCTATACTTTCTCCTTTCTCACAACAAATCCGTTTGTATGTTGTATTATTTTAAGGCACTAAAGCAAGCAAATGTGTAGTGCATCTTTCGAACATGTTGAGAATTTCTACAATATTTTTCTACGGTACATGGACAGACAGGCAGGTTCCAATACAGATTTTAAAGGAAAATGTGACGCCTGTAAGGCGATTTGGAGTACAATCGTTAAAATATTATTAAGTATAAATGTGAAGTATGCTTTTTTTTGCTATACAAATTAAAAATAGAGTCTATTGATTTTTCGTAAAACATGAAAAGTTTATCTTTTGGGATGTACTCCAGATCGCTTTCAAAGTCACAAATAATAAAACATGATGATTGTGGTAATTTTATAATTATATTTAACTTAATTCAATGAGACAATACAAAATAATACAATAGTCATAGGTTCAAAAAATATACGTTAATAAATAGTTTGATATACAGAAGATTTTTAAAGAGTTTGTAATTAGTCTTGAGAAGTTAGATTTTTGCTTTCGTTTTTCCTATAACATCCACAAAAACAACGTGTAAAAAAAGACTTAAATCGCTGCCAATATAAATTGTGAAATTGTGAAAAATAAACTAATGCTGGCCACTAATCTATTTCTTTTTAATACCATTAACTTTATAATCTTCGTAATTATAAATAATTATTCATTTGTTTTTAAAGTTTCAATTTTACCTTCCCACGTCCAGTATTCTCGAAATGTGATGTTATCTGTGGCAATATTTCATTTTCAATCTCTTCCATCTTGGCTTGATAAGGCGTGTTCAGTTCATCTGAACTATTTAAGAAATCAATCTCTTCAGCCCCCTGTTAATGAAAAAATCATAAAATTTACTTTCAGCCTTTCATCATTAAAACTTTTCCTAAAAGCTTGCGTTTGTTAATAATTAACTTGAAATCACTAGGGCAAACAACCATACATACTTGTACATCTGTTTTGACTAATAATGGCGTATAAATACCTGTTGGTGATTTACAGAGATAAAACTAAGTTTGTCACAATAACCAATCAATTTTAATGCAAAAACCAGATCATTGACTGCCAAATCGGCTTGATGTTCCTCGTTCTCAGACTGGTTGATAACCTGGCGAACAAGATCCTTGACTGCCATGTCTGTTTGATGTTCCTCGTTCTCAGCCTGGTTGATGATCTGGCGAACAAGATCCTTGGCTGCCAAGTCGGTTTGATGTTCTTTCATTTGTTTTTCTTCTAATTCGGCTTCTTTGACAAGTTTTTTAAGCTTGTCAAATGTCAACATTTTCAATATTATTCAACTTTCAATAACGCACGTCTACTCTCTTCGAAGTCTTTTTCTCAAAAGATAATTTTCTTAAAATTCGAAATAATTTATATGACGTCATATAATTTTCACCCAAATTACGTCAGCAATTTCTTGATATTTTTTACGTCACGTCAAAATATTTGATTGCTTTGCGACCTTTTTCTGAAAAGATTCGTTAGAATCTTTAAAAGTGGTGCTTTTTTAGAACAAACGAAAACAATTACATATTATTATGATTTTTTTTCTAACAGTATAATGCCCTGTATCTGTATTCCTCGAATTGAAGATCAAAGTCATAGCACTTTGTTTTAATTTTCAATATCTCCTTTGTATTGTTGTATCATTATTCTACAACAGGATACGTGAAATACAAAAAGATCCATAAATATCGCAATTATAAAGAAAAATTATTAGCGAATAGCCCGTCCTTTTCAAATAAACGCCCTCTCAAACATCCAAACGGTAATCTTGCGATGAAATATATTATTCGTAAAAAATCCAGGACTTTCCGCGAAAATCTTTGTTATTAATTTAGGTTTTGAGAGAAACGATTTTGTTTATTATTTTCTGTATACCGAATGCGACGAATACGAAAATGAAACAAAACATTTTTTATTTGTTTGAAGATGATAAAATTTAGACTTACCAACGACATTTATAATTATATTTTCCGATATTTTATTGTTGCAAATTTTATATTTCACTGTTTAGTTAGAAAGACTTAAAAAGAAGTATTGTTATTGAAACTGATCTATTTATTGTGTTAAAACTTTTTTTCTGAAAACTGCTCATCCGCGAAATAAAATTCTGCGAAATTTTTTAAATTGCCCTATCCGCAAAATTCGCCAATTTCGACCCTCTCATCCGCGAAAATTTCTTCCCTTAAGGTAAGAAATGCGTAAAATAATTTTCAGGTCAACGAAAGCCTTATAGAAAATGCTTCAATCTAATTTTTACTGTAACTACCTACGTTCACCTTTCATAAACTCGTATTACTTCCGTAAACCCGACCTGTATATTTGGTTCTAAAATTAAGGGAATCATTTAGATGCTTTTATGTTCCAATATTGAGGCCCTCAATTTAACGAACTCCGAAAGGTACCGAAACATTTTGTTCGTAATAACGAGGCTTCGTTAAAAGCAGACTTTTTAAAAATGGGTCGAAACAAATGAAAATAAGCCGTTTTCGACTATTCTGCTGGTTTTAATGACCAAAAAATAACGAACAACAATAAAGTAAATTAACAACAAAACAAGTCTCTCCAAAGGGTTTTATAAGTTTTTTATTGGAATCGCGCAATAGAGTCGCGAAAATTAATCCGCGCTTATACTTTTTTTTAAGAGAATATTTTCCCGTTACCTTACTCAACCATTATGTACAATAATATATATATATATAAGTATTTAACGCGATGCCTTAACGCGTTACTGAATTTAAAGTGGTTTTAATTAACGTGATCTTTTTAATTGGCGTTTATTAATGTAATTATCAATATGTAAATGCACATAAACCTAACAAGTAATTTAAAAAGTATTGCCCATGTAATAACTGAAACAACAATCTTAAATTCAAAAGTGTCTTTTTTTCTCTCCTTATTTACATTTCTAAAATAACAAAAATAAAATAAAATATTTAACCCTTTTTAAACGCAGTGACTAAAACAACAAGACCTATAAAAATATAAAACAACAGAGAAATCGGCGTTAGCCTGGATACATGATCTCTTTTTTTTCATCAGTAATTTTTTCAGCATTTGATACTATCTTCGTTTCGTGCATTCCCTTCCATGTTGAAAGTAACTGATTGTAATGCGTATGTGGGTCAGTTGATGTGTCATATAAATCAAGAATCAAACTTTTACGTGGTGATCTGTAACGAAAAAAACTCCAATTCATAAACATTTTACGAAAATTAACAATGATTATCAAAAGATTCTTTCAAGCAGACTCTCTCTTCAGATGTCTCATTGACGTCATTTAATTCGAAAAGTTAAATTTTAGTATTTAAATGATATTATAAACACGTGGATGGATTTAAAAGTCTCATTAAAATGACTTAATCTTCTTCTATTATACATCACCCGATGTATTAAAAAAAAATAAATTAAAAATACGTACTTTGAAACAACAAGAGCCATCAGCAATTTATCAGCTATTAAATCCCTAAATTTCTTCCTAAAAGTAGAAGTAGGGAGAATAAAAGTTATATTACACTTTCCACTGTTGAAAACAACTTGACATTAAACCCATTACGTGCAAAATGCGGATCCCACATTTGGGTTCCAAAACCCCTTTTCTCCTTCTAAAGGCCGTAACATTTGACCACTTCAAAATAAACATCGACTATGGATTCTTTTATGAATGAGAATTAAGTTACTCTCCGGATGGTAGCAAATACGTTTAGTTTTAGCAAACACAGCATCGTTGATAGGCATTTGAAAATTAAGCTTAATTTTGAAATTTCAGTCAGGGTTTTCACAGCATTTTGAAACTCAGAATTGAGGAGTTTCGAGGAGCTATGGGAATCCTGTCAATTTTAAAACCTACGAGAAAGCTTGCACTTCAATAGTAATAATTTGAGTAAATGTTTCATACTTTCTTTATTAGCGCCTGGGGAAAAGGATCTACAACCGTCTAAAATGCATCACCCTCTCCTAATTTTACATTGCCCTGAAGAATTCTTACATTTATTACATACTTTAATGATTTAAGTATAAAGTATACCATGTTTACGAAAAAAAGTTATGAAATTCAGAAAGTTCAAGATATTGAAATAAAAAAATTAATTTATATTATACACCCACCCAAAAAATGATCCCGAATTTTGAGACCTTCAACTCCCTGGTGGATGTCATAAAAGTATGAATCATACCTGATTTCATGAAAGAGAACGAGATTGTTTTCTCTCAGGTCGTCTTGAATATCTACACCATTCAACACACATTCGACAGCTTGTAATGGTAAGTGAAGAAAATCACGTGACAATTTACGAATCTCACTTTCATTGATCACATCTGTATTTCCATAATCTACATAATATACCTGAAGAATATAATTGAATTAGATGATTGGTTTCGAGACTCCAAGAATTCGGGACGGGAGGATCAAGAATAACTATCACCTGCACAAGATCTTCAGCAACGTTCACTACACGTGCACGATACCAATCAGAATCACAATATTTAGCAGCCACCAATTCACCTTCAGCTAAGATTGTCAGGTCAGTTTTATCACCTCGTTTTAATCGAGAATAATACTCACTAAAAAAAAAAAAAAAACTTTTTTACATTTATCAGAAAATATTCGACAAATCTTTCTATTAGAATATATTAAATATTGCGTTTAAATCCAAATTTGTGTTAGCTATTTAGATATTATCATTACGCTCTGCAATGCTTTCTTATATGTTCTTACATAGACATTACCAAGTAAGCTGGATGTTTATAATGTTTATATGATTAGATTAGGTAATTCAGTAAGATAAAGCTGTATTTTTGTAAAACATGCAATCAAAGCCAATCAGAAAATGTGAAATTGAAGTGTATTAAATAGCTTACTTCATAGATTCATTCAATTTGTTTAGTGAATCATCAAAACCATCCAACGTTTTACAACCTAAAGAAGTTGTTTATAAAAATTTTACGAGTTATTAACTTTATCTGCTTATCGATTGTGAATGTTTTTTTAATATTTGAATTGATATTACCAGAGAGTTTATTTCATAAGGAGAAAATTCATACTTTTTGCTAATTTTCTTGAAACAGAAACCAGTTTGCTTTGTACAGAAAATGATTACTTTTAAATTAAAATTTAAAAGTAAGTATATTAATCTTTTTTATTTAAAAAAAAATTATATTTCTTCAGATCACAAGCACACAATAACATGGGAAATTCCCTTAAAACGTAATGCAAAATTTGCAAGGAAATCATTGTTTTTATTTATTTGCTTAGTTTAAAATTTATATAGTATAAATTTACTTTGTTCTTTTCTAAGCATTTTGGGACCACAAGGGAAATTGACCCAAAAATGACCAGGGTGTAGCAGAGCAGTAATCGTGACCGGAACCCAGTCCCCTAATTCTGGTAAATTGGTGATGTTGTCGGTACAAAAGACTTCCGTAGATGTTGTCGGCATTTCACCTAGGAGAGATACAAGATTCCTTATTAAATATAAAATTAGATTGCCATTACGCGATAATGAAATATTTTGAATGTTTCATAATTAGGTGAAATCCCCAAATAGGAATACTATTCATAGAGATGACTCAAAGATCCGCACCAACCTGGTTTGATATGATCGTATCGACATGCAGTACCACGATAACATCTTCCGCGCAAATATTGGTGACAAATATTCTTTTCTTTTTCAGCTAAAAGTAAAAAATTTAATTTAATAAAGTTTAATTTAAAAAAATTAAAAACAATAAGATAAAATTGCGAATACCCTTACGTCTATGACTGCGACTGTAGTTCATGGACAAAGTTTTATGCAACAGCAAAAACAAACAAGGAGTCTTGCTTTATTTATATTCAATTTACTAGCTTGATTTCTTTACTTATTGTTACTTCTAAAATTGTTTCTAATGTAACTAAAGCAAGAATATGCTTCTTTATATACTTTTTTTCAGTATTTCTTACATATTTGTATTACTGTTTGAGAGAAATGAAAAAACCCAACGCAACTAACATCTTATTTTGCCTTCGCTTAGAGAAAGCTTATAGAGGTGTGAATTTCAATTACAAAAATTACAAAACTTACCATAGCCAAGCATGGCAACAGCCGGGTCATTCACATCAATCGAGTAAGCATTTCGTTTTGAAAAATATTGTTCTTTCATTGGATCCCAGCAAGCCATTTCACCTAACAGAAAAATCAGACATCGTGATTAAGGAAATAATAGACCTTCCAAAATAGTCAAAATTATATACAGGAATCATAGTTGAATTTACTCTATTATCTGATAAATGGAAAACCATCTCAATTTCTATTATTTTATATCATTTTAATTATATTTCTTTCTTACTGCACAAAACTGATTGTACCTTCGTTTTTGAGTTCCGTTTCCAAGTTTGATTCATGTATCTGTAAAACTGGAGCTGGGAAAGGAGAAAAAAATTGTATAAAACTAAAGTATGGAATTTAACCCCAAAATAAGTTTCTATTTGTAAAATATTTCGGCATTATGATTTATAGTCATTTGTACGTAGTTTAATTCTAGAAAAAGACTGACAAAAAATTAGTAAAAACTGTAAATTGAAATCTAAATAAAATCAATGGACGACACAATATCTCGTGCAAACATTTGTGTATGTAAAGAAAATATCGATAAGTAAATTGATTGTTGAATAAAAATAAAAGATCACAATATACGGTTAAAGAAATTCATGAAAACAAAGAAAATTCATACTTTTCTTTGAGAAGACTTTAGAGATGACCACACCCTCGTCAACAAGATATTGGTTGATGAACAAATCATGATCATTTGCTGTATCATACAAATACACCTCATATAATCCGTTCGAATTTTTACCAGGTGTTTTGAGTGCTGCCAGTAAGGGTAACTCATTGAGCGATATATCTCTGAATGTTTGAATAGCTTTCTCAGACCACAGTGAAATTGAAATTGATGAATTTCTTTTTCGAGGACTTGTCCTTATTGTTTGTATTTCAGGCATTGCGACTCCCTCTTCTTCAGTTGAGCTTTCATCACCAGCAGGCATAATTTTGTAGCTACCTTTTTCACTCGATATCAAAGCTGTCAAAAAAAAGTAGCAAATGTAAATAAGATTAGTTAGTTGAGGAAAGATAAGATAATATTTAGTACTTAAAGCATGTACGAGGGAGGAAAATTAAATGGGGGAGACTATTTGATTATGGAGAACTACTCAGTAAGCAAAGCCAACTTACGCGAGATTGGTATGACATCTGCTAGACAACATGGTATCGTTTCCATTGGAAGTTCACAAAATTCTTGACACACCGGAAGCATCTCCGGCACGGTGACTGGCCCACTGTTACCGTAATCAACATATAAAACATTATACTGTTCTTTTCTTTCTTCTTGATGTTTACATTTTGAAACAATGATTGCACGATACCATTTTCCATCTTCAGTATATTTGGCAACCACTGCAACACCTTCTTCCAGTATCAAAGACTTTGCAGCAATTCGTATTTCTTCCTCTGAAACGTAGAAAAATGTCCGAATCAAAGACCAATGATCGTTTCTTTCGCTTGAATATACTGATAGAATTACATTTTAACATTTAAATAATGCAAACAATATCAATTAAGCACGCTATAAATAAATTGCACATGTGAACTAGGCCTTCATGTAGATAAATTCAAATGGTAGCAGCCTCATATCTAGGAGAACTTAAATCCTTATTACCAAAAACTCACCATACAAATTATAAAAGATATTCAATTTTTCCATCATCTCGTCTAGCTTTGCAACTTCTGGGGATACCAGGTGGACGTAAAACAACCCTGGGTTCACTACCTCAGAAACAAACACTTTTAAGAAAGTATCTTTCTTTGCCGGTAAAGTCAGTTCGTCATATGTTTCAGAAAATTTAAATTGCTTCGTTTGTTCATCAACAAAAATGTCATTATTTGGAGCTTCTTCGTTGACTTCTTTATTTTGTTTTGGTGTGCTTTGAAGTAGTGGTGGTGTTGTTGTTGATGGAGGTGGTGCTGTTGTTGATGGAGGTGTTGTTGGTGTTCTTATTCTTAGTGTAGTAACTGTGTCCGATGTAGCTGGAGTTACAACTTTTATTGAAGATTGACTTTTTGAGCTGCTAGAATCACTTTCTGAATTCCTACTTTGCCTTTTAGCATCCTTACTTCCTTTTTTTGTTTTCGTTTTTATTTTTTTTACTGTTTGATTGTTTTTTTCCTCTTTCACTAGAGGTTGAAAGGTTGAAGTTGACACATTTTCAGTATTTTTACTTCCACAGTTTTTCATTTTTGCATTCTGTTTACCTGCTTGGTCTTGTAACATTGGTTCTTTAAATAAAAGGTAAAAATACTAAATTGGTATTCAGCGACAATTGAAACAAATAAATCAATATGTGTAGTTACATCTTTCAATAAACATTAACCATATATTCCTTATAAAGAAATATGAAAAATTTGGCACACAATGACCATATAGAATAAAGAAAAATACCGGAATCTTTTGACAATGCTGCTTTTAACTCGCGTTGTGATTTCTTTCGGTTTAGCTCGGATTCAAAATATCCACAATGTGCCGCAAAGTTTTGAGTGATCAACAAAAAGGCCATATGATGTTCCAATGGGGGTCTATTATAACTGAATTTCCATAATTTAACATCACTATCAGGGGAATGGATGAACAAATCACACACTAATGCACCTCGATCTAGATAATGTGGATTGCTGTATGATTTTTTAGGAGGATAGTAAAAGTAAGCAATGAACAGTCCTGCATCCATTTTATCTTTAAACCATTGTTTACTTTCGTTCGTCCAAAGGTTACTGCAATGTTCTGAAAACAAATGAATTGATTGTATCAGTAAAATGACTATAGATTTAGCTGTTGAACTCTTAAAGTGCCAGTATCTTTTAAAAAAACGCTTTTGAATAAATTGTATGGAATTTTACAAAAAAGCCCAATCTTCAAAAGTGGCCCAAGACGCTGTATTGGCAAAAATTAAATATATTTACCATCATAGACAAGGAAACTTAATTTTCTTTCATATGGTCATTGATCATTTATTTTCAAGTTACACACATGCTATCTCGGATCCAAAATGTCACGCATGTGTAAAATTAAAGCGAGTTTTATCTACAAATTATTTTTTAGCAGAAAAATTCAATATTTACCAAAACTTAACTTCTCTTTCTGGTTTAAAGCAGCTGCAGGTTGGAGACCTCCCAAAACACAATGAAACGATTGTGAAGGTTGCATTGAAGCATATTTCTTTTCCAAAGGTCGCAAATTATTGGCATTAACCACTCCAAAAAAGCCCTCGTCAATAAAAAAGACCTTAAAACTTGTGTTGTGAATTGAATGATCTAAAAAAGCAATGATAGTGTTAAGTAGTATCGTAATGTTTTGATGATTTTCATAAATATCATTACATAATACTTATTTCTAAATAATTATGTAATAATTTTATAATTTGTCAATTTGCAGATTTCACGATTGACAATTTTGATTTGATAATTTTTATACAGTAGATTTAGAAGAATAGTAACAACAATTTTTATATACCTTGATTGTTGTAGTTTATTTGAACAATTCGAGCTCGATACCAGGTCCCATCTGTATATTTTGCACAACAGAAATTACCAATAGTTGGCATTACATCAATTCCTCCTTTGTAACCTTGTGTTGCTTCCTTCATATATGTTATGCTATTTGATAAGAGATAAATCTTTTTTTAAAGTTTAAAAACTACTACTTACTATTTACAAAACATTAATTGGATTTAATAATTTGTTCACTATGTCAATCTTTAGCATTGCATATAACAGTAAGAACATAAATATGGATTAAAAGGAAAATATAGTTAGAGAAGTTGAGTAAAGTATACCACATTTTTTCCATAATATCATTATCAGGATTTGCTAATTGAAGATGAAATTCCCACGGTGAAATGAAATTTGTAACCAAAACTGGATAAGCAACACTAGTTTCCCATTTGTATTTTTCAACAATAATATCTTTAAAGAAATATACAAAAATGAAAACAAACTAAATCTGTTCATAATCAAATAGATGTTTTGGGTCAAATTTAAAATGAATAAGAGTACTCTCTGGTGCCTAATAGAAGGGGGGGGGGGTTGGACTAGTCGGTTAAATCGTAGAATGTGAGGG
>JAUEKX010093317.1:0-12543 GCA_031834005.1 Dendronotus venustus
AATCTTTTCATACGCCGAATTGATACGTTTAATGATTTCAATTCCCGTAACTTGGTTCCATTTAAAGTCTGGTTGAACATCCATTCCTTGGTTCTCTAGCACATTCTGTTGTGATGCCACTATTATAAGAGCATTTTCGTTACGAGCTGTCGGTTGACTAGAAGAAACAGTTTGTATAAAGTTTTGGTTCTTTTGCAAACATCTACGCGTATGCTGGTTCAGTCCACGATACGTATCGAAAGTTCGAGTGTTACATACTGTGCATTTGAAAGCTTCATTTCTTTGCATGTTTTCGTTGACATTTCTTACTGAATTCACTTCTTCCTGCGGCGGTTGTCCTTCAATATCGACATAACCATTTGACATGTTAAATAAATATATCGATTTCTAAGCAAACTTTTACGATTTATCAAATATCTTGCGTTAAAGTTAAACTTTTACGATATTTTCCATTTCACATCAAATTTCCGTTATTAAACACGTCCGCCATCTTTGGAAGTCATTGCAAAGTTAGAATTAAATTTAGGTAATTTGTAATCAATGATAATAACTATTTTTCCACCGACCAACATGCAGCGAAAATTCTCCTTGTACACTCATTAGCTTCTATTCTCCTTTTTATGAACACATGTGGTTGTAACGAAAGTTTTTCAAAAATCCTGTTCATGTATATTTATGTTTATGTTTTATAGAAACAATATCGTTTACATATTTTCTTTTTCTTATTTTTTTCTTTTGTTTTTGTCTGATAACAGCCGCATCACAAACGGCGGTCATGGTCTACAATCAAAAATTCGGGTCTTTAAAATTATATTTAAAGCGAACAACAGGATGGTAGATTACTACTAGAAATAACCATCCCAAAAGCTGAAATACAAGCATATGCTTCATTCAGCACACCACGACCACAACAAACATGTTTGGCGCACATGCTCTAAACCCGATAAATCATAATGACATTTTTTGACACTTCTCGGCCACCATATATTTCTATTAATTTACATATAAGAGATAGACTGTCAATCCCGGATAAATCTAAAATACACCTCCGTTTGTCGCAAACTCGTTACTGAACTTAACGATATTTCTAAATCACCAATCAAAAGGCTAGAAAAGAGGAGTTTTGAAGTACTGAAAATTGAACCTCGTCGCTGCAAATGCGATGTATTCCACAAAATAACACCATCAGACCACCTTTCAACTTTTCTTACGTTTATTATTGAAATATTTGCCGTGATGTGGGCGGTGATGAGATGTCTGAAAGCATAGATTTTGTATATGGACTATATCCATTTTTCAGAAAGTTTTAGTACGTGTTTTAGTTCACTATCGGAGTTCATCTAACAATTAATCTCAGATAATACGTTTTTACAACTTACACACGGAGATTTATTAAGGCAGTATTATTATAAATAAATGAAAATCTATTTTCGATTGTTTATTGTTATCGATATAATTATCGTAAATGTCGTAAAGTTTTTATTGCTATTGAACTTATTTGTTATTTTTTATTCAGGCTCCGCAGGACGGGATCTTTATTATCCCCTCGGGCGAGATAGCCAGAGACCACCCAGTAAGCCTGTGCTCCTATTAAACATAATCAAAGTACTCAGGCTACATACCTGGTTCTTGCGCGGTTTTTTGGATAGAACCATAGACGGAAGAAAAACTATAGATAGCAAAAATATTGATTGACACCAAAATATAATACAATCTTAATCATTTGAAGCATATCTCTATTATGTTAGGAAATCTTGTTTACATTATATATTAGGAATGATCTTTTTATTTGGATGTCAAGCCAAGTTATATATTTTTTTGCTTCTACTTTGTTGTTCATTCTATAAGAGAAAAAGTGCTTCTGAAGGGATCTCTGAAGGATGAATCTCGCTTGTCCTCTTTCAGTGGAAATACATTTTTGATTTTAATGAACGACAGGCACAATATTAGTTGAGTGTATAGCGGAAATCTTCAAGCCTCAAGGCTTCTTCTTTTCTACTTAACACATTCGAAAGCTTAATAGGTTCATTGTAATTAGCGTCTTGCAGTAGTTTTTGTTTTCAAAAACTTTTTACATTGTGCGTGTGTAAATATGGATTAGATATTGATTATTAAATATTAATGTTAGTGTCAATATTTAGGTTGTTGTTAATTTAGTTGTTATTTCTTTTGGATTTATAAAAAAAATATGACAAGAACTATGTTGTTATGTTGGTGTTGGAGATATTGCAAGCTGATGTATTTTGCAAAGGGCGGCGGCACTAAACCTTTTTTTCATTCGTATGCAAAAAGCTCTAGTGACGCGTTAGCTTAACTCTCAAATGTTGATTATATATTTTTTATTCTTTAAGGTAAAACCTTTTCATTGGTCAGCGCCCGGGAGGGATAGCTGAGCTTTCATTAGGGTGTTCGTGTCTGTCATCCTGCAGTCCGACACCCCCGCCCAGCATATAGCGTTTAAAACGTAATGCTTTATTTTCACTGAGTAAAAATATTTCATTATAATCGAAAACGAAAAAATAGCTACAAAGTGTAGATAGTCTAAGTGGCCTTTTAAGTGGCCTTCTGGGTAATTTGATCCATCTGATCAGTCTGCAGACTGCCTGATGCGAATACACTACTTGCCTACTCGAAAAACAAAATATTGCTGTTTACAATACATACCATAAAATTTGGCTGTTCATTTTACTGCCTGATACTGAAAGTTTGCTGTTGTTAAACTCTGCTGCTGGCTGGAGAACCGAATCAAAATATTTTCTGGTATTTGACTGTTTGGCAGAGGCATGTTTTTTTCTTACTTTCTACATACATGTCCAATATCTCGGCCGACTGTCAGTGACAAACAGAGATTGTAAATGGAGATTAAGGAGAAATCATTACGTCATAGCTATTATAGAGATACCAGACACACAAGGCTAGATCTAACATCGAGGCTAGTTTATCTATCATGGAGATAATCTAAAAATCAAGGCTAAATAGATATATTTCAGACTTCCAGCCTTGATCTTTTTATCTTATCTCATAATAAAAAATATGCCGCTTCTACTTGTAAATGGTGTCACTGGCAACGTTTCATAGCATTACTCTGTTTTAATATGTAAAATTATCCTATAAATAAAGTAAATGCCATTAATAAAATAAAAAAGCGTAAACATTTAAGGTGTTACTCGACAATTATTTTTCCTATTTTTACGTTTTGTAAATGGAGAGATCACGTGCTCTGAATACTAAAAACGAGAATTACACGTATGGGAGGTGGATGCGTCTAAAATGGCAAATTCAGCGTGACGTAATTATTGAATGTTCCCTAATAAAAGAATTAATAATAATAAATTTTATTCCAAGGAAATTTGTCATTCTAAGTCACGTCACCAAATTATTCCAGGTAAAATTACATGTCAATAATATTAAAATTTGTCGTTCTAAAAGCATGTCACTTCAATTATTCCAGGTAAAATGACATGTTAATAGTATTAAAATTTGTTGTTCTAAAATTAAAACAAATGGCTTGTCATCCAGACAAAGTTCACCAGTTCTCCAAGCGACACGGCCGACAAGTAAGGCCAATGTCTGTGGAAAATGTCTTAGGATTCTCCACCGACACCATTTACTGTCACTGACATCATGGCTTGTTGTCCGGACAACCTCTACCAATTCTCCACGTGTTTCCAATGTCTCTATAGCCTGGAAATCTGATAAGAAATCTTGCATATTTTAACTTTGTTTTCTATTTTTGTTTTCCATCCCATTCATTAATCCTGAAATGCTTCCTTAATCTGTTATGCTTTTGTTTTGAAAGGTTTGAAAATCCGAATTACATATAGACCGGAAGAAGCATACGAAAAACATGAGTTTGGTTTCCCGGCTAACGTCCGCGGCAAAATTTTGAAAAAAGTTAGGATGTTAATTATCTCCATAATACGCTTTTTATAGTTGTTTTTTCCACGATTTTGTCACTGATAGTCAGTGACAGTGTGCCGAGATATTGGACATAGATCAGATGAAAACACTCACTGTTAATGATTCCCCAATTTCCATAATGGCTTATTTACGTTGTGTATTTATCATAATAATTCTATAAAAAGAACAAACTTTTCATGTGGAGGAGAGCAAAACAACAACTATCTAACAAGAACCACAATTACCTTTCAACTCTCCTTCGTAGGATCGATCCTTCGTAGATGATGCTGCCCTCTCTATATGATCGATCCTCTATATAGCTTCTGATATATTTAGGTCCAATTAAAGATATTTATCCAAGTTAGCCTTAAACCTCTACAAAATATGATGATTTGAGTTCGCGATTCTGTTTTACGAAAATAAAAGTGAAGTATTAAATAAACGAAGTAAATTAATATCTTAGTGCCGGCATGCAAAACAATTCCTGGTAGCCAATTATAAATCAAAGGACAGATCAAAACGCATCGTACCTATACCGATATTTCATTTACGAATTATCAGGACAATTACCTTCTCCCTTGTACATTGCACAACTATACTCTCCCTTGTGTATTCATGTGAAACGTATATTCTGTCGTTTTGTATTTTTCTATTATAGAATATAGCTGATGAGTGTAATAAACACGAAACTCGGAGTAGCGATCTACTAATCTGGAGTTTTTTTCTTGTTTCATCTTGCTAAATTGGCTCTGGTTTACTATTGAGCACTGTATATCAGAGGTGGATCTAGAATGTAGCAAATACGATCGCAAATACATGCGTAGGAGAGCAAAAATACAGTGATGACAGTGAGAAATACTGCAAGATGATTTTATTTTCACTCTCCTCCGCATGTATTTGCTACATTCTAGATCCGCCTCTGTATATGGCAACATAACTTCAGTTAAAGAAATATATATACATATATTATATAGAGAATAAGCGTGGTCACTAGGCTATAACCCCAAAATCAACATATTATAAGCCACTGTTATGAAACTTAATACACAAGCACATGGCAATAAACAAAAGTAACTCATTTCTATTTTGAACAGGTATATATTCTTATTAAAAAGGAATTGCATTCACATATTCTTAATATAGAACCAGCTTTCAACTTCCAGAAATCTTTTATTGAAGTTCTTGAACTCAAAAGAATTTTAGGAATTCCCTACTGAACTTAAAGGGATTCTGAGATCAAAAGATACATCTATATCATGATTCCTTTGTTTAAAAAAAAAACAAAATTTGAAAATGTTTAAAAAACTCATAATTAGATGATATTAGCTTCCAAATTTCTAGTTTTTAACTATAGCTATCCGCTATGACAGTTTCTTTCCTGTTGAATTATTATTAACTGAACCAAATTGTTATATTATATATCTTGATTTTACATTCACAAGGTTTTACAAGCCTATTATTATTATGCTTTAAACAGAAGGTATTTATGACAGTGCTAAGGAGAAACTTTGTCAATCTTAAACAAAAAAGCAAAAGAATAGGAGTTTTACTATGTCATAAAGTTTCTAAAATTCTTAGAAGTTGCGGAAGAGAAATAAACATATCTTTACAAAGTGTGAAATTTAGGAGTTGCACACGTTATTGTTTTTCTCTCACTGAATGTTATCTTTACTGATGACTGAGACGATAGTTATCAATACTAGAATCCCTTTAAGATTCTATTTTATTTGCATTTAATTGTAACTTATGGATGCATATAGATAAAGTTTTGATTAAGTTGCAAAGGGCGACGAGGAGAAGAAAACAATCGATTGACAAATCATAATCAGATCTTACTTCAATTTTAGTATTCTTATATTCATGAAAATAGAAACACATATTACTTTTGAAATTCTTCAAGTAGCTTTACTTAGTAAATTTTTTAGGGACTCAATTAAAATTAAATCGCTTTTAGAAAACGTCAAATAAAGAAAGAAAGACAATATAATTATGTATATATAACAGTAGATTTTATTATCTATTCATTTCTTAACCTAGTAGTAACAATTACAAAACTATTATAAATTTAATAAATGAAGATTTTTTTTTTCTTAGCATGGTTTGATGTCGACTGGAATCCTTTTCTTCCTGAGATCCTAAAAAATAAAAAAATAAAAATGGCTACCTATATCTATTTAATTCTTTATGAACTAGTTTTTATTCATATATGAGAGTACTCTTTTGTTAACACAAGACTCCTTAACCTAGGTAATTACCTGTATTACAGTAATTAGTTTATCACATAAATAAATTAACTTGTTGTTGGAAATACTAGGTACAGTAAATAAGCTCGTTGTCACAGAAGTAAAATTTGTTTATTATACAAAGCAAACTGTCATGGGAGTCATATAGATATTAATTGATTAGTTATTATTAGTTAGATATTAATTGGGTTATTATCTTATGTTTTTCTTTTAGATCCAAACATACGACATACTTGCTAAGTTTTGAATGCTTACCTTATTTTGAACAAGATTTAAAGAAACATTTGTTTTGAATTTTGTCGATATCTATACTTATTATTGTTTGTTTACAAGAGCTCAAAATAATGCTAGGATCTTATTGTAAACATATATAACATATATAAACAAATATATTTCTATATATATTTTATATCAGTTTGGTTAAGGCACAGGTTGAAAATTTAGCAAATCCACTGTACATAATAGGTCAATACTAGGTTTGTTTGCCACATTGATACAGAATGAATAATTGGAATCCAATAATTTTACCACAACTTATTACCACAACTTGGGGTAACATGAATCACTCTATTCAATTAAAAAAGTTATTTTATAATTTTGTTCTTATAGCCTCATTCAATAGCGCGATTTGACCTATAAAACACAATTTCAAAATAATTAATAGTTTTTAATAGGAGGATGGTGATTAAAGTCACCCATGCGATTTAAGTTACTTTAAGTTGCATTTCTTCTGCACATTAAGGAATCTTTTAAAAGTTAAAAGCTTACCTATCAATAAAGCATTTTAATTATACTAACACGTTTTCATATTAACACATATATACTTCCACCTTTGAAAATATTTTATAGTTAGTTTTATTTTCTTATTGCATATTGCATATTACATTTACAAACATATACAAAACCCATTTGCACCCCTAGACATCAAAAGTGTCTTTCACTTCTTCTTGGAGCACCCTGTAAAAGGTTCGAGATCAAATGACTGTGGATCTGGTGACTTGAGAGGAGGGTGAGAGTCAGTGAAGGCAAACGTTCCTTAAGGTGTTGTAAACACGTCTTACTCTTAACACGTTGAGAATACAAGAGGTCCTGGTCATATTGACCAGGATAGATAAACTATAAACCCTACATGCCCCTTTCCTAAGGCTTAAAAATAAAATAAACGTTATAATGTCCATGACGGACGAACGGACCCGACATTTTTGGGGAGAATGGTCTCGGTGGCCGTTTCTCCCGTGCACTCCTTCGTGGTTGGATGGTGGTTGCGTCTTGATCTTTCGAGTGCAACTCCTTCTCGTTTCTGTTCTGTAGGGTGGTACTCGTTTCGTCGGGTTGAGGAACTAGAGTGTTGGCCGTGTCATTTGCGGTTTCTTGTTGCGCTGGAATTGGTGGTGGCAGACTAAGAGCTGTGTTTGGTTGGCGGCATGTTGTGTGGATTCGTCGAAGGAAACGTCGTTTACGAAGAATGATTCTTCGAGTGCCATCCACGAGGAAAACGATATTGGCGATTTGGTAGTTTTCAGTGATGAGACCTGTGTTGTTCCATTTTGTTGGGTGATTCCCGTGTTGATTTTGATTTTGTATTTGAACTGAATCGCTGACTTTGAGAGGTTCGAGATGTCGTTGTCCGGTGTGGCTGCTAATTTGTAGGAGGTGACATTTTGCTAGTGTTTCTTCACGTTTGTCTGCAATCTTCTCCCAAGCATCTTGAAGTTGTAAATTTTCCATTGGGAGATGGTCGCGTATCGGTCTTCCGAATAGTGCAACTGCCAGCGAAATCCCAGTTTGTTGACATGGGGTGTTTCGTTGCGGTGTGTGAGCAGGACTTTTATAGACTTATCGTTGTCGAGTTTTCCTGTTCTCCGATCAATGTTTCCAAGGAGGATGCGTTTGGCTGTTTTGACTCCCGCTTCTGCCCTACTGCTATTTTGGGGGTAATAGGCAGAGGAGAGTCGTCGACGAATGTTCCACTGAGAAAGGAACTTGCGACAGTCGAATGAGTCGAAGGGCAGCCAGCCGTCGGTTGCGAGCTCTTGCGGGACACAGAATACGGAAAATGATGTACCTGTGATGGTACCTGCTCGTTGCATTGACGGCATTGTGCCCGGATGAGACGGATGGCGGCGTCAAGGCCAGGCCAGAAAAACCGTTCGCTGGCGTTGGCCAACATGCTGCTTACACCTTGATGAGCTGCATGTAGTCCTTCAAGGATGACTTGGCGGAGTGTTTTGGAATTAGCATTTTTCTGCCTTTGAATGTGACCCCTTCGATTAAATAGAGATCGTTTTTCTTTGTCCAGTAACTTCGAATGTCTATTGGTAATTCTTCTTTTGTGTCTGGAAAGTCGTTGATGATGTGATCGGATAAGAGGGAACATTCTCGATCGAACCTAGCATGGTCTCTCACGGTTTGCCATGAGATGCTTCCGATGCTGTCTCCTTGGTGGTAGGCGAATATCGTTGCTGCAATTTCGTAAATGTTGTTCTCAACTGGGTTTTGTGAGGTGGCGTCGGCGATTTTCATTATTGCTAATTTCCCTGGGACGTATATAATGTCGTAATTGTACATAAGCGTTCTTTCTTTCACTTTTAAGACTCTCGGATTTTCGATGGAACTCAGTTCGCGGTCGTTGAAGATTCTGGTTAAAGGTTTGTGGTCTGTGGCCAGGGTTAGATGTGGCGCGCCCATTATGAACATGCGGCATCGCTGCAAACCAAAGACAGCCGCAAGCGCTTCTCCCTCGATTGGGGCGTAGCGGCTTTTGCTATCAGTTGTGAAACGCAAACCAGTGAAGACTAACTTCCAGTGTCTGTCCCCGCAAGCGGGATTGTGTGGAGGTGGACATTGGCAGTGCTTTTTTGTGAGATGAAAACCGATGCCTGTCTTAGACCAATCCGTTGCCAGGCAGGTCGGGCGGTCTGGTACGAACGTCTTCACGCCTTCTTGTACGAGGCCTATGATTCTGTCTTTCGATTTTCTGAAGATACCGTCCATTTGAAAGTCCCAATAGAATGCTTTGGATGATAGTAGATTTCTGAAATGTTCCATGACGCGGGCTAGGGAGAAAGCATATGATAATTAATTAACTAACCGAACCATGATCTTACGTCGGTTATGTTCTGAGGCGTCGGGAAGTTCTGAATCGCTTAGATGATTCTTTTTATGGGCTTATTGTTGAATTTTGTTGGTTATGATTCAGATTATCTTCAAATACTACCACACACAACACTACACTATACTCCACTACTAAAAAGTTACAAGTGTGTCTTATATACTATTTATATAGAATAGTCTAGAAAATCATCCTATTGTCTAAATATAGTCAGAATGTTCTGGAATACAAAATGGTAACTTAAAAGAAAAACTAAAGAATGTTCCATAGAAGGTTATGGAATGTTCCAGTATATACAAGAGTGTTCTTCATGATTCTAGTACAGTTTTCTAGAATGTTCTTGAAGGTTCACGATTAAATTTGACTAGAGTGTTCATATTTCAACACTTATATCCTTCTGGAGTTATTTCAAATCCGCCAAATTCTAGTGATTGTTACACGAATTGGAATTTATCTGTGTTGAATACTATTCCTTTGTCGTTGCACAATTTCAGGTAGTCAAATGGGTGCCAGAAAGAACTCTCGATGTTGTTGTCCCAAAGTAAAGAGTCGTCTATGCATCTTGCAACCCTTGGTTGTCCGGTTGTGATGTCGTCGAATCGTCTTGTATAGCCGTCGCTGGATGCGTGGAATCCCATCGGTGCTCTGCGGTAACGGTAGCGTCCCCACTCGGTAATGAATGTTGTCGCACTTTTGGTGTCTTCGTGGAGTGCTAGGCTACGGTACCGGTTCCAAGCGCCTAATACTGTTTTGCAGGTTTGCGTTGGTACTGTCGATACTAAATCAAATGGGGTTTTACCGTCTGTCAGAAGAAGAACGGAACGAATCCATCGAGATCAAACCTCATCACAGAAGATAATCTCACCAGCTCCAACCAATCCGATGACTCCCCTTCGTCGTTCGCATTCGCAACGACTCAGGATTTTCGTCTTACTCTTAACACGTTGAAATACAAGAGGCCCTGGTCATATTGACCAGAATAAGTAAACTATAAATCCTACACACCCTACACTGGATAACAACAACAATATAATTAATCCTGGCATGACATCCCTAGTATTAAGCTACCAACCTTTTAATAAACAAAAATAAAACTATATATATATACGTACTACACATCTGAATTATTTCTTTTACATTATC
The DNA here is from genome assembly GCA_031834005.1 of Dendronotus venustus. NCBI lineage: Eukaryota > Metazoa > Mollusca > Gastropoda > Nudibranchia > Dendronotidae > Dendronotus > Dendronotus venustus. The sequence goes on from JAUEKX010093317.1 coordinate 10,399, forward strand.
CTTGATCATCTTCTTTGTTGATGAAGAACAAACAATATGCTGCAAAAATTATTACAAAAATAGGTAGCAGAGCTAATGATGCTGTTGCCTGTCTGCCAGTCTGCAACACACTGTATTCCACTTTGTATTCGTCAAGATGTTATATGTGGTTATATATTATACAATGGTTCATAGTACTCTTGCTCTAATATCTGGTATTGCATTATATAATGAAGTCTTCAAATGTCAACGTATCCAAACAAATTATGTTGCAGAAAGTTGTTGGAGCTGTTTGCTTTGCTATCTCTATAAACCTCATTTTTGCGGTGGCCGGTGGCAATAATTTAAAAACAACAAATACTTTGCTGTGCTTTATTTTGTAATCGTTTGTTTTTTAACCACTAGCTACTTCTTGTTTCCTGTAAATGATACTTCATAGCTGCACTTAAACAAGAGTCTCTCTTGTTTGCAAAATTTGCTAAAAGAAATGTCGCAAATGACGAAATGTGACCCCAAAATTGTCGTAGTCAATTTAGTTTAAGTTTAAGTCCAATTTTTTGGCTTCACGCTATATGTTGTTTTTCGCGTTTTGGATAAAGAGACGCCCTTTGCTCGCTTCGCTCGCTCCGCGCGTAAAAAGAAAACTGTAGCTCGGCTACGCTATGATCTCACATTACCATATGGTTCAAGTGTCAATTTGAGTCAAACATTCCGTTAGTACAAATGTCTCTTATTTTCGTTTGAATAAAAGAGGCACATTTTGTTTAACAGACTTTACTATGAAAACATTACATGGTCTCGAATTTGCATTTAAACAACATCTTACAGTGATAACAGCTCGTGACATAAGATCAAAACGGCATTTATTTTCCTTTAGGAAAATGCAACTTTCCTTATTAACGATAAGAGAATGATTGAATGTGGATCTATATATTATAATATATTTAAATTTCAAATTGATCAGTAAAGTTTATCATTATTTGGATATTATGCATGCTTGTTTATTTACTTTCCTGGCAACAATCATCTGGGAATCTTGCGAGTTGCGAGTCAGCGTTTCTTCAAGGTAACTATCATTTTCATTATTGTAATCATAAAGTAACAATCATTTTAGAATTATTTTATGACTTTTCTTAAAAGTCTTCTTCAGCTAAAATATAAAATAAAACTAAAACATGAATTGCTTGAGAAATTTTGTGAATATTTAGTCTAGTAGTTGCTTTACTCATAATCATCAGAAGAGTATTCTTTAAAATTTAAAGATTTTTAAAATGATAATTTCCCTTTTTTTCTACGGTTAAGATTTCGTTCATACCCATTACTATTGCAAAACAGTTTCAGGGATTTTCTAGAAAAGAAAATTATTCCAAGTGTCAGGTTTTTGAAAATCAGTTCTTGAATATTAAAATTTTAAGCACAAGTCCTGAACTTTGAACCCCAAAGATGCTATGTTGGTCAAAATTAAACACGTTTACCTTATATTGTTTATGAAAGGGAAATTTAATTATCTTTCAAAGTTTCTCAGAAATATTAAGAATAATACAATTTTACTGTTTTATAATTAACTTTTGTAGTAAATAGACATGTTATAGAAGAATAGCGGGGTACGATGTTGCACAATTATAACCTTGCTTATAGCTTTTATGAGGTTAGTCTGGTTTCACTAAATGGTACAATAATATACCATTCTCATTTTAGATCATATAAAATACAATTCTACAGAAACATAACAGAACTGTTGAGTGTTCTAAACAACCACTTGTCGAAGTTCGAGTCCACTACAATTAATGAAAATCTTAAAAATTTCATAATGCCGTTTTTTTTTTCCCTGAAATATATCTTAGGAATTACAAAAGCTTTTAATCATTTAGAACTACACCCTAGACCTCAATCATTGAGCACATAAAATATATAAATATGTCTACTCTACAAAGAGTCGCAGATAAAATTTCAGACTAAATTTTGTTTAAAAATGTAAGGATAACTTATATAGAACAGAAAATAATCGAGAAAATTGCTACCTCTGATTGGTTAAAATATTTATTGTTCTGATGTAACATAACTTCTCATTAATTGTTATTATTATTGCAATGATTAGTTTTCAAAAAAATTGGGTAATATATAGACGATATAAACCGTAATAAGTGTAATAAGCGTCACCACAAT
>JAUEKX010093428.1:0-12541 GCA_031834005.1 Dendronotus venustus
CTGTACTTTTTCTCATATTTATTATTTGCGTGAAATTAAATATGAGAAAAAACACAGATAAGATTCCTTCATTTCTTTTTCATTTATATCTTATCTCTTTTGATTATCTAAAAGAGATATGAAAAAAACAACACCATAACTATTAACTCTGCTAGCAAAAATTTTGCCATTATGAGATTATGGAGCTGTAATAGATTTACTCACTACTCTTGTATTCTTTTCTCTAGATAGAGCTAAAATAGATTTACTTACTAGTCTTGTATTCTTTTCTCTAGATGTTTGAGCGTCAGAACCAGCAGTACGTGACTGACTTTACAGCGCCTACCCCTCACGTGTACCCCGGGTATGGCGGAGGAGACGCCCAACAGGTTGCCCCCACTCAAGACTTTGCTGGAATTTCGAATGCTGAGGACAAAAACAGACACGGGTATCAGCCAATAACACAGAGAAAGGTGAGTAGCTCAGAGTAAATATTCAAAGCTTAACCGTTTGGTTAAAAAAACTTGATTATTATTGATGCATGCAAAAAGATGAGGTAATTATTGTTTGAACTTTATTTATTGCTCGCTGTTGTTCGACCAGTCTGTTAGATTTGTTAGAATGACATATTAATAATAGTCTCTAATAGTCTGTTCTCGTTATCCATTGTCAAATTCTTATTTCTAAACAAACTTACAATCATAATCCGCTTTGCTTGAGATGAATATCTACTATTGTTTATTGAAAGCGCACTACATACAGACACTATAGATTATTTCTTTCCTTCTTGATCAATTTAACTTTCGTACCTTTTAGTAAAGAGATGCCTTTTATCATTACATTATTGTTATCATTATCATTATTATCATTAACAATGTTGCGATACGTCCGTGTCCGTTGTTGTTACGTGCAGATAATGCATCCCATCAAGGAGAGCAGCCAGGAGGACATGCTGAAGATCATGCCCAAGGAGCTCATCGAGGCCACCAACCCAGCCCGCTCCAGCCCCAACCCTGACAGCGCTGTCAGCAAAGAGGGCAGGGCGCCTCCTATTCCTCCTAAAAGTAAGTCGATGGATGTCTTCTTACAAACACTCTTTTACTTTACTTAGACTCAAACCCTTTCTTGTTCTCAGTGGATAGATGCAAGATAGATCTGGACATGGAAAATATCATTTTGATAAGCAAATATAATATAATGATATGATGTGCGTTTCAGCAGAAAAAGCTTTCTTTGGATGCCTTTTTCTGATTTTATAAAACTAATTTCTTTCTGCGATTGATATTATTTTTAATTGTTTGAAGATAGATATCTTAATGTGGTCTTTTATACTAAATTTTTCTTTAAAAAAAATGACTGTTGATTATCTTTATAAAGTTTATCTTATCTTATCTTCATTACCCTCTCTCCTTTCCATCACCAGATTTCGCTGCTTTCATCGTTTCGAAGTCAGCCCATCAAAGAGAACCATCCATTGATAGTTTAGACAAAGATGGTAAGAGCACATGAAAATCAATTTTTGCTATCAATATCTATATGAATTTACAATAGGTTTGATTAAGCGTATAAACAAGGGGGGAAACTGCATGAACTGATACAGAGTTTGGTATTAGTTGATAAGATTTTACAATTGTGATTTTTATTGAATTGGAAAGAGATATCAATTACTGAATGAATGTATTCTATTACCGGTATGCTGTTTATTGACTTTTTCTTATGCTTTTGTGTTATCTTTTTTTCTTTTGCAGAGGTGAAAAATGACTACTTTATTTCGATGTGTGAGAAAGCAGATGATTTGATGGACCGATGCATCATATCGGAAACTCAGGAGAATCTTTCGGATGCTTTGCGATACTGTGATAGTGCCTTAGGTATGTAATAGATTTCTCTTTTTGATAACCAACTTAAGATGACTCTGTATTGAATTCATGTGAAGTATAGATGAATTAAACACCATAAGTTTAATAAGTTTGCCCCTTTTTTACAAGAGATATACAGCTGATATGTTAAGATATTGTTCATTTTATAGATAGAATCATAAAAATATAAAATCTACTCAATTGAGATTGTGATAAAAGTAGTGATTTCTATTCAATTTTCAAGCTCTTAAAAAAAGGAATTGTAAAATTTTCATGCATTAAGTATTATATTATCATCTTTTAATATGAACATCTTGCCCTTTTTTGTGTCAGGTTGTTTGAAAGAGGCCATGAACCAGACAGACATAGAGAAGAATGCTGCCATCTACGCCCAGAAGAAACACAAGTCTTGCCTCCTCAAATCTCGCAGTCTCTTCAAACGAATGTCGGCACTGGCGGGGCCTGACGGAATGCCTGGAAAAAGGTAAGAGAAAGGTTTTGATATAGATTGAGTAGCCTTAGAAAAATTAATAGTGATTGAAAATGATATAGGAGCTAACAATTGATAAAAGGCAAGAAAAGATGGAGACAATAGAAGAAAAAATACTTATATAGGTGTATCAGTCAATATCAGTGAAACTTCTGCATTGAAATTCAGTGTTCAGTTATATAATGACCTTTTTCCTTTCTTTCTTTCTTTTATCAGGTCCAGTATCACTAGCACTGACTCTGAAAACAGTGAGAAAATGGTGAGACGGGCCCCCTCCAAGGAACGTCTAATGGCATCCAACCGAACGACACCCGTTCCTCACCAGCAGAAAGACATTTGCAACTCGTCGATGGATTCAACGGGTAGCACTCGCCAGTCTCCGATGCCAGGATCTCAAGTGCCGGAGGGAATGTACTCCTCCAGCAAAGGAGACCTGATCACCCACGGGCTGCGTTACGACACAGTCAAGGTCGCTCATGCCACGACCACCGCTCCTCCGGCCAAAGACGTCAATGCTCTGAAATCGCATCTATCGAGGGCGCAATTCGCAGACAACAGATCGGATTCGAGTTCTAACCACTCGAGATCGGGAAGCAACAGCAGCGTTCGTTCGTCTGTCTCTGTCCCCACCTCATTGTCACAGCAACAACAAATGCCAGCGCCAAGCATGCCAAAATCGCAGTCTGTAGTCGGGTCAGTCGCCGGTGCCATGCCCATGGATGCCTACGATCCGCTGTCTCGTACCAGAAAGCCGAGGAGAACTTCGGATCCTTCCGGAAACTCTGAGGTCTACCAGATGTTCCTGAACAAGCAGAAACAGCTTCAATCCGACAACACCTCGGACCGATGCTCCACAAGTAGTCGAGAATCAGACAGCAGTAGTAGCGGCGACGTCAGTCTACAAAAGAAATCGAGCAAATCGGAAATCAGAGAATTGTTGGAAAACAACATCGTGCAGCTACAAAAGCAGCAGTTGTCCTCGCAGAACAACGGAGCCGATGTGGGAGGGACCGCCAAACTCAGACATAATTTTGAACCCAAAGGGCAACCAGTCGCAGTAGGAGGACCTCCAGCTCTTCAACCTTCAGGAAGACCCGCCGCTGTCCGACATTCCACTGCGGGCTATCCCAGCAGTCAAAGTCAAAGTAGAAATAGTCCTGTCCCAATGTCACAACAACCCCAGACTGTTGCCAAACCTCCTCCCATTCCTTCCTCTGTTCATCAATCCAGAATGAGCACGGCCAGTCCCTCAAACGTCTCGTCGTCCCACCACGCCGCTGCAGCCAGGCAGCACACAGCAAATCCTGCAGTTCATCATCACGAGCGACCCAACAATTCTCATCAGCAGCATTTTTTAGACGGGAGTAACTCGCACCACCAAATTCCTTTACAACCTCCTTCTCAGTACCCCCACCACCATCACCAACAGTCCTACCCTGCTGCCACATCTCAACAACAACAACAACAACAACAGCAACAACAGCAACCACCACAGACAGTCTCAGGCTACAACCAGCCTCTTCCCGGACACAGAATTCCACCGCCTGGTATGAGACACAACAACATCAACAATACAGCAGCAGCAACACCAGCATCTTCTTCTTCTAAGCCTATTCCTGTTCAGTCACAAGCTTCTTCCCATTCCAAAACCCCTCCTCCTCCTCCCAGTTGTTATTCATCCACCCCGTCTTACCCCAACTGTTCCTACACCGTCGCAACATCTTTTTCTAGTCATAATAACAACTCGACCGTGTCTTCAAGTTCGTCCGCCTCCCCGAACCAGGCAGCAGCAACAGTAGCTCCCCCTGGCAGTAGGAATGTTCACAGTCCCAGCCCCACTAGTAGTAACCACCACCACCAGCAGCAGCAGCGTCTCAGTTCCGTCAGATCTCCTCCGCCAGTGTCTCAATCTCAAGACAATCGGAGAACGAGTGGTGGTGCCCCACCTCCTCCCCCACCCACCCGCACCACCTCAAACCCTGACTTCCGTTATCAGCAACCAGCATTTTTCAACCAACAAAATTATCATAACACCACCACTACCACCTCACAACATCAACAACAAAACATCGCCCGTGTTCAACCCAACAGCCACTTGTCTCATCCCCACACCTCTCAATCTCAGGCTTCAGCCAGTAGTAATAGTAACAACAGCAACTACTACAACAACCACCCTCAGCATGTCAGCAGCAGCAGCAACCCTAACCAGTACAGACCTGGATCGGTGACTGACGGCGTCACCAACAGAAGCTCCATGGCGTCAATGGCGTCCACATCGTTCATCCAGGGCTCCCAAATGAAGCACGCCCACAGCAGCACCGGCCTCAACACCATCGCAGCAGCAGCAGCCGGCAACAACATGCTGCCTCGGCCTTTGGAGAGATGCACGTCTCAGCCGGACTGCCAGAACTTGCCAGACATGGAATCATCGTACGCCGCAGACAACAGAGGTAAGAATAGGAAAGAGCTTTGGTGCTTGGTGGTTTGGACTTCTTGATTTGTGTATCATGTACGGCGGCGAGCATTAACGTGGATATGCGCTATATAAATGCTATCCATTGTTATTAGTAGTAGTAGCACGTACGCTACGTACGCTTGATGCTTTAAAGAATAATTGAAAATGAAATATTATACATCATTATTCATTTCATTTTCACAATGTACTGCTAGCTGTGCGAGACCAATATATTTGTATGTATCGTGTCTTCTTCCTGGTTGCAATGGCTGCGCACTTGATATTATTACTTACAAAATATTACTCACTTGAAATTTCTGCAATTCCTATAATAACTTATACACACCTGTAGTAACAAGGGAGTGAATTTGATGTCTAACTAACAGTTGCATCTAAAACTTATTTCTCTTCTTTCCATTTCTCAAAATTAAGTTACCTAATACAGTATGTACTTTTTCCTTTTCCTGAAATTAAACAATTTGCTGACCATGGCTGAATTTCAAACGTCCCCATATCTGCTTTCATTTAAATTAATAAGGAATTAAATAATGCAGTAGAATTTAATTTCCCATCTCAAATAAAACTTCAACTTCAACTCTGTTGAAGCATAAGGTAATCATTCAGAAGAAAGAAAGACAAACTGTTATAATGTTCAGAAACTAATGATAACACGTAAAACTGTAAATTAATGATGAAGTTCAAATATCTTCTTTCGTTGATTCGCCTGTTAAATTAAATTTTAAAAGAAAAAGATTCTCATCCCACAAAGTAGACTAAAATAATTTTTTGATAACGTCTTTTTTTTAATTGAAAAAATGAACAATTTTCTTACTAAGTCTTACTAAGAAACCTGCACCTATTTATATCTATCGGTTTCTCTATTTTCCCTGTCACCAGATGGCCCCTCTTTCCCCCCTCCTCCTCCTCATGTCGGGCACCAAGCCAGTTGCACCCCTAATACCAATAATGTGAGTACCTATTGTGTGACATTTCTTCTTCACCTGGTTTGTCGTATGAACTAATTTACTAATGTCTGGTGAATGTATATATCCCTCTTGCCGTGCAATATGTATAGTAAAGTAACTGCCTCTCATGCTTGTATTCATGAATTTCGGGATGGACTATTTAACTGCTTTCTCAGTTGTAGATTTTAAATATTAATTGAATTGCTTTGTATATTGTAAAGAAAAAAAGAATGTAGAATCCAAATTGATGTTTATTTCTACATTTCAAAGAGGGAATCATATAGATAAATGTTGTCTCTTTTGAAAAGATGATCATGGTAGAAATGATCATGATTAGACGGAGGCAGTTAGTTAAACGCTGGCCTGTATTTTCTCAGTGGTGATAAAACAACTACCGGTATCTCACAGTAACCAACTAATCTGTATTGCATTTTCTTTGAAACTGGATTAGAATCAAAGGCAGAAGTCCACTACTTTTCACACATTATCTCAGTTTGTGTTTTAATAATGAAATGCACTTCACCCCACTTTATAGCTGACCATTTTATATTACCAAATGCCAGTATTCTTTGATATTTAAGCCAAAATACATTTTCTTTCTAATTTTCTCCTTCATATTGTCAAGAAACCAAGAAAATGATAAAGAAACTTATTCCAGTATGTATTTAAACGTTTTATCTTTTTTCTCCCACTTTTTCAGACTGCTCGTCTAGCATCTGGACCAGATATGAGATTGGCTCAAAATTCTAACGAGGCCAGCACTGCCTTTCTGGGCGGTGAGGACTCCGGCAGGGGGGCGGGTGGTGAGAGGCAGCGAAGCGTCAAGGATCTCCTGTCGAGGTTTGACCAGCCCTCGGGCAAACCAGCCCTCAAACCCAAACCCACAGGCACGAGGAGCAGGAGCAAGTCGGAGTCGGGCAGCAAAAAGAATCCCAAGTCGGTGCTGAAAAGCAAAAAAGCGAAAAGCGGCGCCAACAAATCCAAGAAAAACGTCACGTTCGACTTTTCCGCAAAGGCGTCCGGTTACGAGTCGGCTGCCGAACTGACGACCTTCTCAAGCTCCGCCACCATCAACGACCGCGCGTACTTCAGCGACGACGAGGAACATCTCGGCTCGGGGTCGTATTCGTATCGAGTCAGCGACGTCGACAACGAAGATGTGGAAGACAGCAGCAACAGCGACGAGTACCCACCACCAGAAGAACTCGCTTGTCAGCTGTGTCACAAAAGGGAAGTTCAGCCGGGCGGATCGTACTGTTCTAAATGTTATTTCTACCTGAGTCGCTTGTCTTCATAAAAGTAGTAAAATTGAAATGCATAAAAAACTATTGTTATTATGATCATATGAATATAACAATGAGAAGTCTAAGCATAGAATTGCCTTTCTTCTCGATATTGTTACTATGCGAAGAAATTAATTTAATAACATTTTCTGACTGAGAAAGAAAAAGTAATAAAAATTGTACAGTTTTGTAGTGTTTTGTAGTTTTTGTAATGTAAATTTCGTGTAGTAGTGATATTTACACAGTAGCGAATGTGTTGTTTTATCTTATAGGTACTGTTTATAATATGTAGTTTAGTTAGTACATAGTACTGCCTTCATCATAACACATTCCATTCTGTTTTTAGCATATTTTTGTTGTGTGTGTAAAGTTTATACATAGTAATAAAGTAGTTCATAAAAATTCATAATAATATGTTTTTTTAATACATATATACGGTTTATACATATATACATATCATATATCGATTTTCAATCCATTTTATTATGATGCAAATGACTTTATGTTAACATGTAATAATAGATCTTTTTAAAGGGGTAATTTCACAATGCAATTTTCAAGTGATCATTTCAGATTAGATTGCAAAATATAGCTTGTTGCTGATGCAATTTTTAAAAGCATGTTTTTTATTCTTTTAGCTTCGAAGCATTCCGTAAACCCAAGTGCATTGCAATTTTCAACCGTCCATGCTGTATGAACGTTGTTCTATATTTGTATTCTTCTTTGTTCTAATACAGCATCATACCTGTTGAGTTTCATTGATTGTCAAAGCACAAAAAGTGATTCCACATTTCAGGCAGCATGGGTTTTTTTTATAATGTTGAAATATTGAAACTTTCGTACATTAGATAATTTTAATCATTATATAATGCATGGATTATGACTATGAAATTTTATTGTGTTCTTTTCAATCCTGCCTTGAGGCAAAAAATTGTTCGACTGTTCATGTCAATCCTCAAAAGGCTTTTGGTATATATGAAGGGGGGGGGGGAGGGACCTCTGTCCCCCACGTTCAAGTTTGTACATATTATTGCAATGTTTGTCAAGCTGAATGAAATAAGAATTGGATACTACCTGTGTTTCAAGTTGAAACTTGCATCTTCATTTTACATTCCCAACCATCCAAGGCTTTGCCTATTTCAATCATTTACCGTACCCTGTTGAGAAATGTAATTTGAGAATGCACAGAAAAAGTGTCTTTTTATAATCATCACTTCATCAAGAATTCTCTTTAGTTCTGTGATCAAAGCTGCCGAGCTACTTTACATAGTAATATTATTTTCTTAGATTTACACAGTCTAAATACAATTTAATAAATTGTCTGTTCTACTCTTTTAACTTTCAATCATTTCATTTACTTATTTGTATGTTCTACAGAATCATTCTTCAAAGATGTATAATTACTTATTATTACTAACAAATCTTTCATAATATAGACGCCGTCTACATAACTCTATCCCTTGTACTACTGTCAGGTACATGATAAGGCAGAGAAGAGACTAACTGTATCAGTTAAAGAAATGTTCACCAAATTATCATTCATATCATTCCCATCCTCTTAATCTTTCTTTTAAAAATTTGTTTTAAAATACTATTATTACTATTATTATCTTCAGTGCTTTTTTATATCGCATTGTTGACAAATGTTGTGTATCTGTACAAATTATAGAGCCTGTAAAATTATATAAATATAAATATATATATATATATCTTATATCATATGTCTTACAATTACAATGTTAATTGATAAATGATTGTTGTTGTATGAATCTTCTTAAATCACAGCTTTCGTGTTGTGTAAACAAACAAGCATTAGAACCGAGGTTTATCCTGAAATTTTATTTAATCAAACTTTAAGTTATTAGAAGAGGTGTGCCTTTTTTTCTTTCATCAAAAGTTTATGTGATTTCATTTTTGAGTTGAGATCGTAATTGAAATTGAAATGAATTCTTAATTTGGGCGTAGGAGTATCAAGAACAAACTCTAGCGCGATTCAAACAGTGGGATTGAAGAGAGAATCTATTATCTTAATATCTCTCGAACGATTTGTCCAAATTTGTTTTCAAAATGAAAAACGGGAAATATTTTTTTATACAACTTGTATGCAATAAGTCACGTTGTTTGAATTGTTGTTTGTTACGGTCTATGACTATGGATATAAATATCATTGATGTCATCATTACATCTTGCAATCATTCCATTTCGAACACATTCATCTCTGTCATGAGCTAACTAACTAACTATAATTTCAATCGATCATTGAATAAAATGACTCCCATTCCCATGCCACTTGAATAAATTGAAATTGTTTTCAAGAAATTTTGTTGTGTGACTTGATTGAAAGCTTGATAGAAGAAAGAGAAGACGCAAGAAAGGATTGGATACGAGAGTACTGGAGTTGTATGACCTGATTGGAAGCTTTGCATAACTTTGGAACATTGTCTTTCTTTCTTTCTTTCTTGGTGACCTTTTCTTTTACCTTTATACTTTTCTGTATCAGGTGATAAGAGAGAACCCTCTGATTACGTAATGATATTGAGGGAAAGAAGAGAAGAGAGTTGTAGACAAAGACAATGGCAGGTAAAAATATCCATCTCTACAATAATTTACAACACCACACAGCGAGCATAGTGGGCTGATCACCTGCTTGCCATGCATATTTCTTGATCTAGAGTACAGTGGAAGTCGGATCCAATGAGGTCGTCGGGACTGACGACATGATCTCGTTGTATAAGACCTCTCATTATACGCGACGTTAGGTATACATAACAAAAAGTCACATACAGGGATTTCAACTGGCCTCGTTGTAGCCAACTTCTCGTTGAATCCGGCGCCCACTGTATTTCCCAGCTCTGTGTTTTGTCAAATGTGGTTATAGTTATAGGGGCATAATCTATCTCATTCACCAATTAAGACTTGGCATGGAGCTAGGTGTCAACACTGCTAAAGCGATGTATAAGTATAAGGCAAAGGATAACAAAACAAAAACAACATAGCAAACTGAAATTTTGTTTGGACTCTGCCAAGTAACAAACGTGTCTACTAATCTTGACCAATAATGCAAGGCCCTTTACTTTGCTTTGACTTTGACTGATCGTTTAGGCACTTCAACCTCTAAGGTTCATATCAATATCAGTCCTGGAGGCCATTTGCTTGCTTTCAGATTCCAAAGGATTGAGGGATTGATCACTTTTTTAGGTATGTCTAGTAATATATTTAGGACAAAATTTTTCTCTGCCTACTCACAAAGTGAGGGGGAAAATTGCGTAGTGCAGGAGTCTTTACAAAGGACTCCACCAGATTTCGAACCCAAGACTTTTCTATACTAATGTGCCTGGGGTAAAAATTATCATTTTGTATCAAGCACACCTAAAATTTCGTGTCATTAAATCTTTAAAATTCTATTCAACGCGGTATAAGGACCAGAAGTGCTTTTCCGTATGTATACGTAACTTATGAAATGCTTTTTCTGCGTACCCATTTCAACAATAACCGTTCTGGAGAGTTCTATATGTTATCTGTGAAAGATGTGAACATAAAAAAGCCTCAGCTGTTGTTTGAACCCTGCAGGATCTCAAGAATGGCAAACCGTACCCTACACACATCAAAAGACCAACAACATAAAAACATACCATTAATATAATAGGCGTAAGGTATCTAATCCAGACATCGTGGGTTCGAGCCCCGCATGGTGATGACAATTTTTTTCTTCTTATTTTCTTCCCTAGACTTCGTCTTTCAGCACTGATCATTTATGCATCTAAATCTAATAGAAACACTGCGCCTTTCTTGAATATTTCTTAATATTCCAGTGCCTGCTCCCCCAATCTTGTCTATACCATCATTATACAATATCGTTTTAAAAACTCAACTCGGTTGACAATGTCAATATTTATTACAAAGACACAAACAGGTAAGTCTAATATTGTTGATGTAATAATTATAAGGTTTAACAGTAGTAGTAGTATCCACAATAATATGATATCATTTGTTTAGTCACGTCAAAGTAAAAGCAAAATCATTGCGCATGAAAACTAACAAAATTGCATGGAGTCATCTGAAATGTCAAGAATATAATATACACAAATACTTACAGTTTGCATTTAATACCTGTCACAAAAGTATCTTCTACACTAATAATAATAATAATATTGACATTTGTAGAAGATAATATACCTCAACATATCAGAGCGACGGAAGAGATTTTGATTGGTATGAAATGCAAACTCCTTGATACTGCAAAAAAACAAAAAAATATACAATTTGATAAACAATTATTTATAGCGCAAATTGATTATGCTTTTCCCCAGAAATATCTACATAGAGGAAAAAAGTATTGTTGTATGATATAAAATATCAATATCTTCATCATTACTATTCTCATCTGTATTATCATCCTATCATGATATTGATATGCTTCTAGAGAATCATAGAAAAAGAATCAGTCGATGAATTCTTGGTTTCAAAGGGAACTGTAATCTTTGACTATGACTATGACTATGACTCTATGGGCCCAACAAGAGCATCGGTTTCTTTTTAAAAATTACATAATTTGAAGTAAATACGAATAAGCAATTTATGCTTAAGAATATGAATTAGTAGAGCATGATTAAAAGAATATTGACTACAAATACAAATGGATGTCCTGATTATTCTTTAAAAAGTAAAGAAATACTTTGACTGCACAGGGTTCCAAGTAGTTTAGTCATACAGATATTTTCACTCTATCAGTTCTGATGCATACATTGAACCAGTGTAAACACAGAAAATAGAATATACAGTTACACCAAAGCGACTTATTGAAACAATGGAGACACCTGCGTGCACATAAACACAGAAAATAGAAACATGAATTCAAAAAAATAATAATTAAATATTTACAAACTACACATAATAGAATAGTAATAGGTATGTAATTATACATACATTATAGAAATATGTACTTGGTTGTGTTGTATGTATATTATTAATATCATACTTACACCTCAAAGAAAATTTACAGAACAGAGATATAAAACACATTCTATATCATATAAATATGGGAAGACAAAACGCTGAAACTGAAATGGACAAACTATACTATTACTATTATGCAGATAAACTTTCTTTGAACTTATACTTCATTACCTGAGCCTATTGATGAAAACTTTTGAGATTTAAGTTAAAAATAGTAAACCTCCTCCAGTCATTTAATATTATTTATCATTATAATTTAGTTATCATTATCACCAATGAATATTTAGAACAAAATCTTAAAATGGGTTCATCAAAATCAATTTTTAGGAAAAAAAAGTGTCTTTAGCCTCAGGTTATAATTAAATGAGACTTATTTGTCTTTTTTTCTGTTATGAAATATCAGACGGGCCCAAAAATACCCATCCTGTACCTTAAGCGCTAATACCTTCAATACAGTGTATTTACGTTTCCGTTTACATAAAATTGTACAGAGCTGGGAAATACTTTGGATCAAAAACTAAGGCAAACAGGTGATCAGCCCACCCATCCAATGT
>JAUEKX010093539.1:0-12539 GCA_031834005.1 Dendronotus venustus
AAGGCGGACACCTCTAATTAGCGGACACTAATCCGATTCCCCGATGGTGTCCGCTAATTAGAGGTTCCACTGTATACCAAATAGATTCAATGCTGGTACAAATATTCCATGTTGGTAAGTAAATAAATCTTGAACAGTATGGCATGTGTGCGCGCGCACGCGCCATATGGCTGATCGGGCGCGCTTGCGCACGCTGTCGTCTCCTACCTAGATTCAGTGTTGGTGGTAAAGTAAACAAAATTTTTTAAGGATAGTGTGTACCCTTGGTGTGTTGTTTCAGATTTGCAATAGTTTTTGTCTTGAAAAGCAATAAAAAGCACTTTTATTCATACTCACACACATTATTGATTTTTTTTTTAAATGAGGCAATTTTTTTTTCTCAAAAGTCTATTGGTTAGAATAAAGCTAATTACGTCATAACATCATTTTGTCAATCTTTTTTATTAATATTATTTCTACTAAAAAGAAAAAAGAAAAAGAAATGTAGTAAAACCTCTTGTACATTATTTACTGCTTTCTTCGAAATATCATACATATGTCGGAATTACTGTAAAAACAGACTGCGATGGTGGTAAGGGCGATTTATTTTACTCGTTATAGAAAAAATTTCTAAATGGGCGGGAAATGTTTTATAGTGAAATATTCTCGGGGGCGCCAAATGCATCAAATCCAAACTGGGTGTACAGACCCTTCACGTTATTTCACTCGCTCTTAATGGTTGTATTAGCATCAGTCTTGTTGTGTGAGTTTCTTGGGACTTCCAATTTAAAAGCGCAAACAAACATAGTTTACAACAATTTTTTTTTATTAAAAAAATGCAAGTCTGCTGCATAGTTTGTTTACATATGTTCAAAATAAGGTATGCGTTCAAAATATGGTAAATCCACGGTATAGTTTTGTATTTACAATTTTTATAAACTCAACTTATCCTTATAATGAGGCTAACCTCACTCACCAAAGGGAAAACCCCATCATATTATTGTTAGCGTTAAAGTTAGGACTAATGATTAGAGTGGAGTTGGAAAATAAGAGCATACGTTGATAATACATAGCATCTTGACATCACAGAAAAACATCTAACTTACCTCCACTTCCAACTACAATAACTTTTTAACTGTTACTCGATTAGCATCTATATCATAAATTTCTATGGTCTGTATCATCATTGATTTGTTTAATAAACAAGTAATAATAATAACAGACCTGACCCTATCAATACCAAATATTACTATGATATTTAACCCTAGTGCTGGCCCTTTTTGAGATTGAAAATTGAGCAGTAAGTTCCTTTTTTAAATTACACTAAAAGTCGCTGTGTTTGTCAAAGTGGAACGTATTTGGAACCATTTGACAGGGAATTTAATTCTTTTTAATATGGGCCTCAATCATCGACCTTCAATTTGACTTGGTCAAAAGTTACGTCTCCCGCAAGCAGACGCGGTATTTTTTACCCCAGATGTCGGATATATCCGACAACGGCACTTATAGGGTTAAGATGATTTTAAAAAGAAATCTGTTTATAAGAATTTGAATTTCAAACAACTTAAAAAGCTCTTGAAAACTTGATGAGGCAATTTAAATGACATAATCTACTGTATATTATCTTTACTAAAAAAAATTATCTAAAAGCCTCAAAATAATTGATCTGCAAAAGAAATCTGAACAACCTTATTTTGAAACCATGAACTTTTCCTGTATCAATGCATTGTTATATAATACTGTATATAATCTTTTTCAAAAACATAAGGTATGGGCACATGATTTTTTATCAAAATACTTCTTTACCTGTTTCCAAGATAGTAGTGTGGATAGTAGAGAATATATATTTACATTAATGATTTTATTTTACTCAGCCGGTAAATGGGAAGCTGAAATCTTTAATGTAACTGTGCTAAACCATATAAGCCATAATTGTCGTTCTTAAAAGAATCTAAATTTTCTTGTCCTTGAATGCTTTGAATACAATTAATTTCAAGAAAATTAATTCTAATATCAAAGAGTTTTTTTATTCATTACAGTATGGTATTTTTGTCTATCATTTGGAACTACAATTTTCTTTTTTAGGAAGTCCATGTTAAAGATGGAAAATGTTGTTGTTTTAAATGATAACCATGTGTAAGTTTTGTTTGATTTACTTTTTTATGGTTTCATATAACAACTTTGTCTATATCACACATTTACACTACTAGTTAAGAAGTCTTGTTAAGAAAATCTTTGAATGTGTTGAATTTCTCCTCCTCTCAAGTTTTTGGAAACATGCAGAATATTATGCTGTTCTGTTAATTTTATTCCCAAGTGGATATTTTTAATTATGCAGGGTTTTTAATTTATAATAGATGTGAATTTTTTTTTTTAGTTATCAGAATCAGACATCATTGGAAAATGTCAATGTAAACATATATGAGTATGAAGTAGCAAATTTCAAGAGAAAAAAATCCTTTAGTGGTAGTGAGGAGGTTTTAAAGAAAAACAAGCGAAATTGTGCATCTGAAAGCATTGGTAAGTGATAATTATGATGTTCTTATATTGAATCCTTTTTGTCAATTTTTTACTATAAAATAATTAACAGCAAACATATTTTTTACTATAAACATCTATCTTCTGTATTATGGCCTTTTATTGTTCTTTTGTGACTTAGCTTAGCATTATTAAAATTTTTGAAAAAATACATTGTTGTTCATTTGTAATAGCTCATGCATGAATCTAATTATTCTTTACAAGAAACAGCTCCATAATAAAACTAAAAATTTCTTAATTTGAATACATAATGAGGTAGACCTAAGAAACACATTATTAAACACATTAAATTTGGGCAAATACATTTCTATTCCTTAAATCTTTTTTATGCTTTTCAATTTTATTATGTAGATGCAGTTGATTATGCTTTAACTACCGACAACCAGCATGCTAACAGAGATGATCTTGTTTATATTAAGAACATACAGGCTCCAGAATCACCAGCTGTACCTTCTTTCAATGTACCAAGTGCTTCTGTGAATCCAAACAAATCAACACCATTGGAATCTGTAAGTTAGTTTCTTTTAAGTTATCTTAATTAAAAATTACTTCACTTCAAGAAATCCTACACTTATTATATTTTCAAATCAGTTTGATACTCATGGACTAACTTTTACTAATCCTGACCTTTTGTTGTTTAGGCTTTTAAATATGCTATTAACCAACATGGAGATGAAATTTTAACTCAACAAGAGGTAATGAATCTTTATTATATAAAAATTAATTTGATTATCACCCACTATATCTGGAAAGTTTATATTGTTTTCTTTGTTGTTTTTTTTCATCTAGTTTAGTTGTTTGTAATCCTAATAACATACACTCCATCAGCCAATTAATCCCTCACCCTACCATACATTTTGATCTTTTATGTTTTAGATAATATACCAACAACACATTAAGCATGCTGCTACATGCCCAAAGTTAAAGAAAGGGATTTGCCCCAACCCACAATGTGATAAGCCTGAAGTCATATTGGAGTGTGTTGAATCTAACCTTTCAAAAAATTATGTCAAGCCATTGGCAAAAACGAAAGAAGCTGAAAATAAACAACAACAGATTGTAAACAGCTTTTATAAAATCCTGTTTAATCATTCTTTGGAATGTAAGGAGAGGCAATGCAGCATGCCTTACTGCACTTCCACAAAGTAAGTAAACAGCAGTTGTTTTTATTATTTTCCCCAAAGAATTCTTTACTACAAGTAATCAGTAATGAATCCTGATTTTGTGTTTTTATAAATCTATAGTGTAAGGAGAAGAAGTAAAGAAAAAAATTTAATAACTTTGTTATGCTTTTTATTTATTTATTTATTTTATAGAAATGCAGTTCAGGAATTATGTGTAGAAAAGAGCCATGAAAATACCTATCAAGTTCTTTTGTCAACAGAAGAAAAAGACTGCAACTCCAAGTTCATGCATCTTAATATTGACTTTACTATACCATTTGAAGTCATGCTAGGCAAAGGGGCTTATGGCTCTGTGTCACAATGCTGGTACATCAATAAGGAAAAGAAACATTGTTCTGTAGCCATTAAGCGAATCAACTTGAAAAGAGAACAAAATGTATGCTACTATTTTTCTGATTATTTTTTTGCTCTCTCTTTGTGCGGAAGAAGTGTTTTTTTATAAATGTACAGTAACCCAACATTTTTAAACAGTCTTGTAGAAATCTTAGACTTACTTTATTTTTGCATTTAGATAAGCCAAGCATTGGCAAAATCCATTCCCATTATGAGGAAATTGAAGAACTGTGTTAACATCCTTGTGCCAGATCTTATCATGCGTTCAGATTCTGAAGTTATTATGATCATGAAGAAAGCTGGTAAGCATAAACACATCTCAGAACAGCTTTATATCATCCTTGAAAATTAGAAAAATTAATTAAATTCAAAAAGATTTTTTCCATAAACTTCAATTTTCCTCTAAGTAACAATCAATATTACAATGAATGCTGAATTCAAGTATCTGTCAAATAAACTCCTTTCTTTGTTTCCAAACAGGATATATACTTGTTTTAAAAAAGCAGTGTTCTGCACAGTGTATCTTTTTTGAATAAGTACACAAATATATCAAACTTCCTTTACACTTGTTATGTTACTGTTAAAGATTTCTGATTGTTAAAAACTTAGTGATACAAATAATATAAGAAACAAACATTCTATAATAATTAATTCAAAACTTTAATTACTTTTAGATATCTCCATGTACGAATACATGGGTCTTTATCCAGGTGGTATGCCTGTTGATGCTTGTACATTTTACATATATCAAGCAGCTAAGGGGTTAAGTCAACTTCATTCGTTGGGCTACACACATGGAGATGTTAAAGTTCCAAACTTTCTTCTTACGGATGGTTGCAGAGTTTTAAAATTGATTGATCTTGATACCGTCAAGAAGGAGGAGGAGATACAATATTCTGGTACCCATGGATATGCTGCACCTGAGGTAAGAATTATCTCATCTCATAAAAAAGAAATCCTTTTTTAAAGAAAAATAAGTTAACAAAAGAACAATTCGTCATCTCTTTGCAATTCTTCTTATTGTTTGCACATATAATCAAGTGATAATCAAATAATTTAATTTTTTTTTATGTTTCTTTACAGGTGGAGATAAACAAAACAGTCCAAAAGCCTGCAGATGTGTATTCTCTTGTGCAATGCATTATGGTTTTGTTGTGTGGCACTGAAAAAGTGCTTAAAGCGAAAAATTCACCTGAATTTGTAAGTTACTGGATTTTCCACTATTTCCCTTATTCAAAAACTCGACATAATACATAAATTTAAAATACATAACACTTGTCCTCTCAGCCTCCGGATTGTTATCTTAGAGATCAACGAAAATGTCCTAAATTAAGACATTTAGACATTAAAGATGTTTTTTTTTTCAGAAGCAATATTTGAAGACAATGGACAATGACTTGGGAGAAATTTACAAAGGTGGTAGTTTTTACAATCCTGAACAACGGATTACAAGCTCTCTACTGGTCAAGTGGTTCCGAAAAAATGTAACTTTAAAACAACGTTGCAGCTCATTCAAGCCTAAACCATTACCTAACACCATTCTTCCCAATGAAGACATTGGTCGTCACGTTGTGCGATCATAGTAAGTAATTCAAAAAGATTGTCTATGGTAATTTATGTATGTGCACTTAAACACAAACCTAGTCTTTAAAGCCCTTATAAATTAAAAAAAAATTCTTTACTTTTTGTAGCGAGTGATTTTTAACCCATAATCTGTTTTTCTACAACCTTGTCATATACTGTTTTGGTTTTATATTTACGTGTTTACAGTGTCTTTCTCACCCTAACTTAAATTTAACTTGTTTTATTTTCTCTTTTAGCTTGTGTGCGACTATGGATGAATTGCCTAATGGATTGGAGTAGTTTATGGTTTTGTGGTTTATGGTTTTGGTGCTGAAATATCCTTTTTTCTTTTTTTATGTAATGTTTTATTAACTAGTATTCAAAGATGTGCGAACAATCATTTGAAGCTCAATTTTGCCTTTGCAAAGTTGGTATTTACAGCTCTCAAAAGGCCCATCCTTTATAGGGTTAATAGATAAATTACTTGCTGGAAAATTCTACAATAGTGAAATTTTTGTTCGTAACAGAAGTATAATTAAAGTATCTATATTAGTCTTTGCTCACTTATTTAATTTTTTTTTTTTTTTTTTTTAATATTTTCGCTTATCTGTTCAGTCATTATCAATAAGTTTGAGATTTATCATGTCATGAACAAGCAAATTTTATTTTGACGACGTTTCGACAGCTACTGCTATCATCGACGGATTTTTTTTTTGTTATTGCAAAACTTTGTTCTGTTCAGTACATTATTTTTTACCAATTAGTTAATTTTCAGTAGGGTATGTGTTGAATTAGACAAAATAGCTTGACTCGCTTGTATTGTTCTCCTACAATCATGAGTTAAGTTTCTTATGAACACGTCAACCCGATTGAAAATGTCTTTTACTTGTAAACGTTTTTTTTTTTGCGTTTTGTTTCTTGTAGATCAAATCAATCCTTTTTTCTTTCTTTCTTATTTTTGCTTGCTGATTCTTTATATATTAATTTTTTCTAACAATGAGTTCCCAATGAATTGTTTTTTGTTATAAAGTCAGTAATTTCTATAGATGTCTTTTTGCAAAACATTTCTAAAGAACGGAAAATGCGTAATCGTCTTGTAAAAATACACAAAACAGCTTACACCATGTTGACTATTTTCGTTACCAAGCATCCCAATATCCTTTCTATGTTTAAGGAGTTTATCTGCTTTAGAGAAACAAGCGCCTTCTTTTTTTTTATTATAATAATTAATTTTCTTTGTGATAAATAAAAATATGATTTCTCATAAATATGTTGCTTACTTAATTATTTTTTGTCTTACGTTGCATTTTTTTGTTTCATTCTTCAAAAAAAGAGAAAAAAAATCGTTCAAACTCAGCATGCCATGTTCAATAAATCGTGTTGAAATAAAAGGTAGTTATTAATCTTAAGTGTGTCTATGAATGCTTACATAAGTTATGCCTGCTTTAATAACTTACTTTTGAAAGTCCATTCATGCTGAACATAAGCCTTATAAAACATGTTGAAACAACGAGCTAGTAACTCGTTGGTTGAAATATGTACTCTTGAACACCCACTCCCCCGTTTGACATTTGAAAATTATTTTCTTATTATTTAATCATTTATTTCAGTGCATGTTGAGTACGCTCTCCAAAATATCGTATCTGCATCTGAATCTCTAACACCTTCAAAATAAAGGTCTATGCGAGATTTCGAATATAATTAAATTTCCTATCGGAAGTTACCAAATACATTTACTACAGAAACAATAAACTGCTGAATTTTCAATCTTAACTGCTTTTTCCCAAATGGGACTGACAGTTAAGGTTTACGTTTCTCATTTAGTTTTTTTTTTTCGTTTGTTTTTTTTATATTTGGAGGGTGCGAGAACAGCGAATCATAAAAAAAACCCTGGGAAAAGACGTTGGAGATTTTTTCTAAACGAAGCAAAGATTGTTGTGTCATGAAATTAATTTTTTTTTCTCATATGAAACAGTAATACGAAACATACCGATATATACAAAAGCATTTATTTAGTTTTCGATTCTTTAGGAAAATTTTGACGTGGTCTAAGGATGGTATTGGATTTCTCTCAAAATTAACTTGAAAATCGCTTTTTTTACTGCTAAAATTTGTACATTCAAATCCCTATTAATTCTGGACGTTTGAAGATTTTTCCACCAGTAAGCGAACAGCTAATTAAAGATTTTGAATGTAAACATAATTGTAAAGACATCGATTCAAACCTTGTCGAATCAAGTCGCTGCATTGAGTAACTATGTTTTTGGTGGGATCTCAGGCTAATTACTCAATAATACTGTTCTCTCGTTTATTTATTACCTTGGAAAAAAAACTCTTTTGAAAATGACTCAAGTATTTTTGAACTTTTTAATCGATTTTTTAAACCGAAATTTTTTTCCATTTTCAATTATGACGGAAATGGACTGAAAATCATTTCCGGGAAATTAACTTTTAAAAAATTTTTAAAGCTTGGTTCCATTATGGGATAGCAATTATTATCGGATAGCAAAACTATCGCGCAGTATGAACTAAACACGATAGTAAATTTGTAAATATCGTGAAGGCGATAAGCGCTTTTTCGAGCAAACATCAAAGAAATGGCGAATGACTCTTTAAATTTGAAAAGGAAATCTATTTTGTCTGTGAGTGTTTTTATATAAGAAATCTTTTTATAAGAAACCTATAGCACTTATTTCCCACTTTGCGATAACTGTTATCGGCCAGTAGGAACCAAGCTTAAATAGCCGTGTATGTCAGATTTCCCGACGAAGAATATGGCCAACCCTCTTGCTAGTATGAATTTAATACAATGCGATAAGTGAGAGTCTGGATAAGCGAGGCTTTTTGCTAACTGAGACCGAATTTCACGATCCTATAAACTTCTTTACTAAAAAAAATTTCGTAAAGTGTAAAGCTTTAACTATTCCGGTATTTCCATACAGGTTCAATTTAACTCGGCCTTTGAGTTGACGTACAACAAAAGCAAGGAAGGATAAGTTGGAATAAATAAATGCAGATAAACTTTTCCTAAACCACACTCTATAAATGAATATGTTGACATTTTTCTCGTGTGAAAACGTTTAAATACTTTAGAAACTTGGGAGAGGTATCTCATCATATAGCCGGTAACAAAAAAAATTGAATTCTATATAGAATATAATTGGAACCAATTTCTCTCAGTATTATGCCTTTACCTTTCCTAAATTTGTATAACGGAAATAACGAAACATTTGGACCTTCTCAAATCATATGATTCCCGTTTTTTCGGCCTTTTTTTCGCGAAATTTCTCGCTCTTTCGGACGTTTTTTTATGCCTTATAAAAAAATGTTGAAAACATTTTTTATTTTGAAAATAATTCTTTTGTTCTACAAGGCGTCAATTTAAAACCGATGCAGAAGGAGGAATTTGGATATAGAAGGAGGCATACTCAATATCTTTTAGTATATAAAAAACTGCTTGATCTAACCATACATGAAAAGTTCTTTCACTGAGAAATTGGTTCCAAAATAAGTCAATAGTGAAAGTTTTCGTCAAAAACTTTGCCTTTTTTTCGTATGCCATTACAATCAGCATTATATGTTTCTAGTGAGATCCTTTTTTTGTATCCTTCTGTGTGTCATCATGTGGAATGTTCTTTTCATTCTTTTTGTAGAGGTGTTACTGTTGCTGTTACAACATTACCACGCCCACTGGTAGTATTCATACTTCGTCTATGTTTGATTCGTCGAAATTTCCGACAAAACAGAACAAGTCGAAAGTCCTTAATTCGCCTTGAGTAGATTAGCGGGTTGACGCTACTCTGTGCTGCCTGCAACGTCTTCAAGAAGGTCAACACAAACTTGAGGTAGGTGTAAATCTGTGGCGTAAGCTTAACGCCAGCCGCCCTTAATGTAAAGTAAACACAGTGGTATAAATCTATGGGGATTATGCAGAAGCAACATACCAGTGTTATTGAGTACAATAACTTTTTCGCGTTCTTCGCCCTCTGCATAATGTGAGGATGGGCGGAAAAGAACGCCTTATTATCTTGCAGAGCGTTAACTGTCATTCGCCCGAATACGAAGATGTACGTACAGGAGAAGAAATCCCTCGCCAACATTAGTCCGTCGAACGTGAAATTGAGGATAAACCCTATCTTTGATGAGGTTTGTGACGTTGATGAGCACGTGTTTAGTCCGACTATTTTATTTGTTAGAATCTCTAAGGTCAAAGTCCAAGGTATTGTTAGAGTCACTGAAACAATGATTGAAAGCGTCAGCCAAATACCAATGAAGCGGCCGCTTACTGGAAGTCTGAGTGGATTGCTGACAACACAATATCTTTGGTAGGAGATTAGCATTAATATGCACTGAGATAATGTAATGAAGAAGGAAGGAAAACTTCGCAGAACCTTGCAAGCTGCATCACCGAAATGCCATTGGCGCCATTCAACCGCTGTCAGATAAATCAACAAGCCTGGCGAAAAGAAAGTGGAAAGGAGATCGACGACTGCTAAGCACGACAGCAAGAACTCGAATCTGCTGTCAGGTTTTCTCTTCAGCTTCAGGAGAAAGACGTAAAGTGCCACACTGTTTCCAATTACTCCAAGCAAGAAGATGATGGAGAGGAAAAATAAATTCACATTTGTTATGACGTTATCAGTGTTCATAATCACTCTGTGATGTTGTCTTCTGCTCAAATAATGTTGGCTCCAAGCAAAGGAACCAATGTAATAGGAGCTATGTAATAATATAATATGTAATATATATATATAACGAACAATATATTGTAGTTTGTTATGATGCCATTACTTTCTATATTATATTATTGTCTTCTGTTCAAAAATTGATGGGACCGACATTAACATAAGCAACGGTCCGCAATACTTAAAATCAACGGAAATATAAAATAGTCACACAACCACAGTATGCCTGTTGAATATTTAATGAAAAATTCTTTCTTTGTTAGGTGATAATTTTTTATTGCTTTTTAAATTATTTCCAAATGTTTTGTTGTTCCCGTTTGTTCTTTTTTTGTGTTTTTTCTTTTCCTATTTACTCTTCACCTTTATCACCTGCTTGTACATCAATACATCAATAGCAGTTTTAGGTTTTATTGACATTTGGCATTTCTCTGTTACTAAACACATATGAATAGCGGATATCTTCAATATTTACTTGTATTCAAGCGCATTCCAACCCACTTCCAGTTTCCAGGCTTTATTTTTTAGTTTCATATTTTTTTCAGCCCTAAAAATTCGTCTTGTAATACTGCTAAAAGAGAGTCTATCCCAAAATTTAAAACTATTTAGGAGAGGGAAAAAACTCAAATCCAAAAATATCGCCACGTAATTCAAGTTTCAAGGCTGGGCCGATCAAACCTCTTCTATTATAATAAAGAGATTTAATCGGCAGCCTTGTTGGTATTGTTGACGGTATTGTTGCTATGGGTACCATAGCACATAGTTTTAGGAAAAACTTAGGAGGACAAAATTCCATCGACACTACTTCGGTTTCGACGGCATTTTGAACTTCAAATATACAGTTAACTGGCCTGAAGTAAATTTTTGAAATTTAAAACATAAAAATCACCAGCAATACACAATCCCTATGCATAAACAATTGTTATCAGTATTCCGTCCCTGCTTAAATTCTAGAAAAAAGGCGGGAAAATTTACAAATGGCGCTTCGTTATGTAACGTGTTCCTCAAAACAAAACATAATTTGTCTGAGGCGTACGTAGAGGGTCGATAAGATAATTGTTTTTCACTCTTCTTCGCATGTGTTATCAAAGGAAATTTTATGCTCTTACATAGCTGGCCATACCAGAACTATTTTCTATATCTTGCTAAATCATCATCATGATCATCATGATTCGACCGCAGTCGAGGAATTGTGTTAACAATTCCTTTCGATAAATTCCTATCCTTCATAGCTGTTTCCAGGTCCTGTTTATCTATCCCAGTATCTCTAGATATCACGTCTAGGTAAGAGAGCTTTCCCGGTTATTGTTAGTTGAGGGCTTCCATAACAATATCGAAGAAATAGCCTGGTTTTTAGCTCTGTAGCAATGACCACCAAATTGTGTCCTTCGTTTCTTGACAAGAGAAGAAATTCGAGGTACGCTTTCGTATATATGAGCCATAGTTGGCTTAGCTTGGTCTTTCCAAGAAAGATTTTTTGCTCTCATTAATAGGCGAGTAAATGTTCCATCAAGTCTCTTTTCTAATAGTTTGGAGAGAGTCCAGGTTTCGGAGCCTTAAAGAAGAATTGGCTCAATAATAGTTCTAAAGGTTTTAAGTTTTAGATCGCAATTTAGTTTTGATGTCCAAATAAAGTGAAACTTATTGCGTGCAGCCCAAGCCAAACCTTTCCGAACTTCAAAATCCTTTACCGACGAAGATATGTACGAGCCAATCAGAGGCGGATCTAGAATGTAGCAAATGCATGCGTAGGAGAGCAAAAATACAGTGATGACAATGACAAATAGTACAAGATGATTTTATTTTCACTCTCCTTCGCATGTATTTGCTACGTTTTAGATCCGCCTCTGCCAATATATTTATAATCTTTTACTTGTCTCGTACTATTACTATTAGTGATAGTTAGTTATAGTACTATTAGTGAGAGTTCGTATTTCTTGACTAGCATTAACTGAAAAAGAACTTGTCGTGTGTTCTGTTTTTGATTCGTTGAGATACAAGCCAACACAATTAGAGAATTGTTCGAGTGAAGAAAGAAGTTCTTGAGCACCTTGATCGAACTGCTAACCAGCGCAATATCGTCCACAAAATATGCATCTGTGAGGTAAAAGAGCAGGGTAATGGGAGCTCGTTTTCAGAAAAGCAAAAATTACAAATATTGAGAAAAAATTCCAGATTACTGCAGGAATTCCATCAGGTCCAAAGACTTCATATGTTTTGTGGCTGATCTGAGCTCATTGATAGTGAATGGTGATGTATC
>JAUEKX010093650.1:0-12538 GCA_031834005.1 Dendronotus venustus
ATGATTTCGACCAAAAAGTTAAGAATATCCATGATGAAATGGATTTACACCATTCTTATAAAAAAAAAAAGCGTGTAAATATGAATGTTTTTTTAGACTGTTTTTAATTTTATTGTTTGGGATTTTTTATTTGGATTTTTAAAACGAAGATTTTTGTTGTTTTGTTACTCTTTATTATTGCTTACAGGTACTTTTTGCTTTACACAAAAATTTTATAGGGTATTAAATTAAGATTATGAGATACTTGAGGGGATACCATAAATAAAACTAAGCGATTTTCTTCCCATTGCTTATGTATCTCAAATTCAAAGTATTTGGATACATGCATAAGTCTCTAGATGTCATCAAAATTTAAAAATCTCTATTATTAAAAGAAGTGAGTGTACAAATCAGTGATGTTATTTATCCAAGCAAATACACATTACAACGCTATTTCAACGCCATTAAAAAGACGTTGAAACGACGTCAAAACAACGTCATTTTAAGGCCCTGTGAAAACTCGATAGGGAATTCTTTTTTAGCTAATGATACATAGTGGATACCATACGGTCAGGGGATATCTTACATGATATCAACTGGCCAGTATTGGTGGTAAGAGCAATCTTGTTTAAATGTCTCTTCTCTATAATGAGTAACGGTAATAGTTGTTAATTAACACTAATTAAATTCTCTTCCATATACATTTCCTTTGCAAAGATACAAACATGAGAACAAGCTAACAACTGACTGGCATAACTAATAACTAATCTTTCATATATGCTTCCATTGCAATGATACAAATATGAGAACAAGCTTTAGAAACCGATTATAATACACCTGAAGTGATTTGGAAGGTTCAAAGGACCGGGAAAAACGGTTTATCTGTTATGCAAGTTATCAAACAAGTATCATTTAATCTTTGGTACTTAATCTTTGATAATACATCTATTTTCTTTTTTCACGGTTACTTTGAAATTGAGTTTTTCCAAACATTTAAACCAGATCTTTTTTATCCCTAACTTTTTCACAGTTATTTTAAGAGCAGAAAGATCAAAGGGTTTTTTTTAACGTTTTATCAAGTATATCTCTATTATACACATAAACCTTTATACATATAAAGCTTAATTTCTACCTCCTTCCATTTAAAGTTATCGGTCCCAAAAATAATATTATTAGATGAAAAACATTTGTGTTTTGTTGATTATAATTTTCATGGCCGAAAAACGCAAAAACACCTATCCTGAAGGTAATTATTTTTATCATTTTTTTCCCTTCGTCCAATTTTTTTAATTTCCCTTTTTAATGAGGTAGAGAGAGAGAGAGAGAGATAGATGCCTCTTTTTACGTGCATGAAAGAACATGCGATAGCACCAAAACACCAAATGTTTACAAATCAAACATGTCAATACTAACCGAGGATTTTCTTTGAATTTCATTTAGTTTGAAATTCAAAAGGAGAAAGTTCTTTCTCCCTGACGTTCGTGTTAAAACAGTGTACAACAAATGTGTTTTCTTTTATGTCGGCGAGTCTTTGATGTGTACAAGACTTGAGGTGATTTCGCATAGGAAGCGAAGAACATTTTTTTCTCCATGACTAGGTACATAACGGTATAATTATACTCCTAGGTACTAGAAAAATAAAAGGAATCGTTATCCTATTTATTACTGACCATATTGTATCCCTCATCGGACAAAAAATATTAGGGGTTAACACATGCCAAAAAAACTCTTTTTGTTCGTTTAGGATATCGAAAGAAACCCAATCATCAAACAACATTGCAAAATATTTCTTCTAAAAAATATCTAGATCCAAAGATACCGTCATTAAAAGTTTCAAGCAAGTCACAAGTCAGTTGCGATATAAGGTAGCCTGCGACACTGGATTTCGTCTTTGATACGAATAGGATGGGTCAAAACCTGGACAAAAACTTTAAATGACTTAACTTTTGATGCAGGCTTTTTAAGAAAGTATTTATTTGGATAGGTACTCAATATTATTGTTACTTTCAATATATTATATAAAAAATTCTTTAAAAGCTAAATTATTCATAGAATTAAATTTGACTTTTTTTTGGTCTCGCCAAAGTTTTTTCGTAAGAAAAGTTTCTCTCTCTATCACCTTTGAGAAATTGTTTGAATACATTACGTTTTGATCGAGCATCCTGCAATCTATTTTTTCAACAAAAAAATGCCCTTAGAGAAAAGACCAATGTTAAACAATCCATTACTTTTTAGCTTATTAGGTTGAAGAGGAGCGGTAATTTCTTGTCGAGAAAATCAATATTTTCAAAAGCGTGGTCACCTAGGTTACAACGAAACGAATATAAGGAGCAAGAGAAGTAAGGATAGAGAAATGAAAACAAGTGAAAAGAAGGAGTCATTGCGAAAGACAATTGAGAAATAGCAAAAAAAAGAAAAAGTTGAAAAATGTTTAGTGAGTAAACATGAAGGAGTCAAACAGAAAGATATACATTCCAATGAAAGTGACATATCAATTTAAACAATTTCTTCGAATGAATCTTTTGCCATTATTATTTTGAAGACCGCCACCACGAATTTGGCAGCAAAAACATAAAAAAAAGTGTTAATGGTCGTAAAATCATCGGAGAATCATCATTACAACCAGTTGAGCTCTATGAAGATTTGTATACAGGAAAGACAACATATAGCATAAGTGACCGTAACTTTTAATCTATTACGAATACAATTCGAATAAAAAAACACCTCAAAATATTTACGTTAGCGTACGCATACAAATTTTTCATCTTCATCTTCAGACCTCTTATAATCTTAATTAGGCTCTAATCAAAGAGAAAAATATATAATATGGGGTAAAATCAACCCACTCCAAAAATATCGATTCTCATATTTATGCAATGAAAGGAAATGAAAACAATTAAAAAGATACCAAAGTAAAAAAAAAGGATTAACTTTTAAAAACGAGATCTAAAGACCGAGATGAAAATCTACCGAAAAATCTACCAAAAAAAACTGGAGAAACCGAGCGAAAACTTTTTCATTCTCTCTATGAGAGTTGATATTGGGATTATTTACATAACAACAACACAAGACATTAATATTATGTCAAACAACAACATTCAGTAGCCAAATCTTCATCAAACCAGCTTTATAAGAATAATATTTATCTTTAAACCGCTGATAATAACGACAGCAATAAGCTTAACAGAATACAACACATTTCCCCGCCCGCCAACAATTTTGTCTGTAATTCATTCATAGCTAATGGTATGATTGAGTTTTTGTTTTGATTAACTTCACTCTTGAAATACCCTACTAATATACTACTTCCACAAGCATCAGCGAGAGAGTAAGGGGGAACTTTGTATTTGATACGTTATTGATCTCTATGCTACTTGAGGATACCCATCACCCCTTAAAATGAAAATTTTATCAAAAAATATATTTTTTTAATTTTCTGATCCAGATATCTTTGCCTTTTCCAATAATATAATTATCTTATTTATATTTCAAATGTTTCTTTGTTAAACAAATTTTGAAGTATTTATAGTTTAATTCATGTTGGATCGAGAGTTTAGTGATAATAGTTTAGATAGAGTTTGGGTAGTGATTAATGCTGCAGTCAATTCGAGCATGATATATTATTGGTTTTTCTATTGTCTTTTCATCAAACCGTTCTCAACCAATTAAAATCGCGGATTAGGCCATACAGTCACTTTCCATAATGGCGTCCGGGTAATCATTTTCAATAATAATACAATATACAATTGCTTACCTTTTTGACTGCTACAACATTGTTACATATGAGTGAACCACCAGCAAATTCAGCCTATGAATCAATTAAATTACATAAAAGATATTTAGGGACATGAATCAATTAAAAGCATTTTATTGGTTTCAGTGAATCAGTGAGATTTTCACTTTCATTTTACACTGCAGGTGCCAATGGTTAGTTAACTGGAGTTATTTTCTGTTTCTCCCTCCTGGCTGAAACTTTTGAGAACTTAAAAATAAAAAGTAAGGATCAATGCCCATATGAAAGAGAATCAAATTTTCTTATTATGATAAAAATATATTTAGATTTGCTTGTGAAATTTCAGCTCTCGAAACTGTGTATTTCTAAAAGAGATCAAGGATTAACACAACGTTAAATAATAAGTAGAGATGTAAGGAAAAAAATTAAAATTTATCTAGTAGCCATACCTGAATGCCATTTCTAGTCAAGACTTGCTTGAAATCACTTAGCCTGGATTCACCGATGAATACAGATTTGTGGCCAGGAATCTAAAGACATGTTAGAAAATTGTTGACTAGTTTGCACGATTTTAAATTTCAGATTTCAGCTTATATCTTTACTCTCTTTTTCAGTCTCGAATGTTCTAATTTGCGTTCTTCCACGATTATTTAGTATATTACCTCATAAAACCTAAAAATAACCCGCCCTCTTTTTAGCTTCTTAAATTAACGCCCTCAGTGTAACGTCTCTTAAGAATTTTGAAAATGAAAGAACCAGCGTTCAATGGAAGATTTTGTCACTTTTCACAGTTTACACTGAGAAGTATTTAGTGGAAAAATCAGATGAAATGTTTAACAGGTAAGTAAAAATCTCAATGAAGTAGATGAACTTTATAATAACGTATGGTAAGACTCACCAATTCAGTCGGCATCTGTTCAAGAACTGGGACAATTTCTTTTTGTTGGACATCTGTTTCCATTTTATCAAACACCTCACCTCGTTCCTCCATCACCAACTGTCCATCCACCCAGGCTAAATCGATATCTTGTGCAGTTGAAAATTTCAATGAGCTGACCAGCGAGTCTTTCAGTTTGACCTTGATAGAAAAATCAAGTAAGTAACGAAGAAAAGCCAAGTGTAAATATAGCCATATAACGAAAGAATTTATCCTTTTTTCGATTGGGACTAAGAAAATGGAATGCGACAGCTACTTAAAACTCCTACGGAGCTACTAGATTACTCAGTGGTATGCTCATAAGTTGAGTGGAAAGTAACCTGGGTTACAGTAATGCAAACCCAGAAATCAGATCCATGATTTTATAGAACACTATGGTTTCTAAAATACGAACTAAATTTTATCAATAGCAATTAAAGGGAACAGATTAGATTTTAAGTTCATCCTTTTAAGTGCCAATGTCGAATATTATCTCAAATTTCGAGTTAAAGATTTGTCTGTTTCTCAAGGCTGATACAAATAAAATTTTATTTTATTTATGGTAGTAAACAAATTTGGTGACTTTGATTCAAACATCTTTGAGAAACATTTAAAAGTTAAAATTGCGTTTTTCTAACACGTGCTGGCACTTAGAATAAAAGAGGTACCTGATAAATATGACTTTCCCTTGTCGCATCAACTATCTCGTTAACTGTTGGGGTATATATATTTGAAATGGTCATAATCTTATTTCGACAATGTTCAGCTAATGATTTCGTGGCTTCCGGTGTTGCATGAACTAATATCTAGAAAGAAACAAAACAAAGGACTAGTTATAAGGAGGATGTTTACGTAAAAACCATTTCGAGATTTGGTTAATACTTTAATGGGGCCTTCAGAGGCTGAAGGAAATTTGAAGATGTCGCCCACCAAAGAAAATTTAAATTTAAAAACTCTAAATTTTGGTATATAACTCTAAATGTTTCATTTGTACTAGCGAACATACCTTAGGAAGTGCGGCCAGCCTTTTGTATGGCATTCTGATGAAGGTTGAATAGAGAATGCGGAAAGACGCATTCAAGAATACTTATTGAGAAATATTCAAGTAAATTCAGTTTTACGTTTTTGAAGAAGGAAGATCTCTTCGGGTTGGTTAGCTACTTTGTGTGTTTATGTGTTAAAACATAATGTATCATTATATACGTATTTGCATTGAATCCATTGTCGGTCATTTATTGTATTATCGTATTTGCATTGAATCGCATCTAAACAACACTCACTCATTTCCCCTTACTCTCACATACTGTACACCAGTACACATTGACTAAACTATTTATATATTTAATTAATTTATTTAGTCAGAAAAAAAAAACCCCTGTTTCAGTTGTTGTTGGAAACAGAATATTATTTTCTGTTTCTTTTCTTTTTATTCGTATTTTCTTTTCTTATTGAGGACAGTATTCATCTTCTTTTTTTAACAAGTTTTAAAAAGCGATAAAAACACGAATCCAATGAGAACGCATCGACGATGAGTGTTGAGTGCCATTCCGCTATGGTTGCCAAACACAACGATCAAAGTTAAATCTATTCCACTCTTAGAACGATCTTCGCAAATGGAAACAAAAAGATTAACAGTCGCTTTGGTAGAATACAGTCTTTATGATTTGAACAGATAAGTTCTCTTCTTTTGTAAGCTGTCTGGTGCTTACTAAGGTAATAAAGATACTCTTACCAATTGTCGAGGTTTCACAAATGATAGGATTCGTTTAACGGAGTCAGCGTCAGACCTTCCTTCAAAATCAATATATGCAATTTGACATCTAAATAATAAAATAAGCATAATAATAATAATACTTGGAA
The DNA here is from genome assembly GCA_031834005.1 of Dendronotus venustus. Lineage (NCBI taxonomy): Eukaryota > Metazoa > Mollusca > Gastropoda > Nudibranchia > Dendronotidae > Dendronotus > Dendronotus venustus. The sequence goes on from JAUEKX010093650.1 coordinate 6,489, forward strand.
AACAAAAATTTAATTGTGAAACCCCTTTGTGTTCTCTTAAATAAACACCACACCATCAAAATTGAAAAGGCTATAAGTAATCAGGTGAGAAATGAAAACGTAAGCATGGTTCTTACTTGATATCTAACTGTATCGTCTGCGATACACATTTTGTAGGGGGTTCCTTGATTTCTAGAAAGAAAAAGAAAATCAATTAAAAATGCTTATCGTTAAAACAAATACTTCGTAATCAGAAAACGCATTGGTTGTGTAGAGCATACGCGTGAGAATTAAGGGAAAGAATATTTTGAAATACAGTGGAATCTCATTATGAATAGCCATTAAGCAAGTCACCATTTTCACTCAGTCAGAATAAACAAGTCTGAAACTGGTTTACTTAGGTAATGCACTTATTCCTTTGTTGAAGGGGAGAGATCGTGCTATGAGCTTAGGGAGACTTCGGACTAAAAAAAAACATACCAAGCATCTCCATTTCCTCTTTCATTTCTTCCATCGTTTGTTGTTTGACTTCATCTTCAGGATCTTCTTGTTGATGTTGTTCTAATAAGATGGCTTCTGTTATCATGTAATCCTCTGGCCTGTCAATATAATATAAATCAACATCTAAAACTTTCAAATGAGCTTTTTAAAGTGGAAATTTATGATCAATCAAGTACTTTTTAGATGCCAGACTAAATTCCAATAAAATCCATCCTTTTGTATTGCATTTATCACATGTCGGCATCGCTCACCAAATATTTTTCATGATCATCTTTGCATAACATACAAACACACAGACAGACCAACTAACAGCTTTAATTATAAATAATATCTCAAAACCTACTTTATCACCTCTCCATAGTCATCCCATTTTAACCTCTCTTCTTTATATGGAAACATTGGATAGATCTTGGCTTGTTTGAAGAAGCTACTCTTCGACCTCAACTAAAAAGATGATAGTAAGGCTTCTTTATTGGAATCACTAATTAAATCTAATGTTTCTAGAAAGTCCTGTGGATTGAAAGCAGACATTTCACAGCATAAATGAAAAAAGGATATTATCAGTCATTGGACATCTACTAATGACATTAACGCTTTCCTGGTCTTCTCAACCAATAAAAACAAAACTTACTTTCTCGTCAGTTAACATGAGATCATATTTTGATTTTGTTGTTAAAGCTTCTTCATCTTCTTCTTCGCTTTCACTTTCTTGTTTAAACACATTGTCCCTTAAAAGAAAATATAAATTAGAATAAAGATGATGGAATGGTAAATAAACTGGTTGGGAGGTATAGTGACAAATGTGACAAGGCTCTCTGGAGTTGACAATTAAGTGGAGGAGGAGAGGAGGTGAACCTTCCCTTAGCACAGGGAATAGGACCTAAACTAGCTAGGGTTCCAGCGCTAACAATTAAGTCAAGTAAGAAAAGTTGCAGTGGGCAACATTTAGCAGCAATAGAATGCAAAACTTTTTGTTTTTTGCCTTTTAAATATATTTGGATCTCCAATAAAATACTTTTTGTTTAAAATATCTACAACGAGAACAAGAAGAAAAATAAAACCTGCTGTCACTGTCAAGAGATTTCCTGGTTAATTTCGCTTGTCGTGCTTTCTCTCGTTCATTTTCAAGGAATTCTGCAAGCTCTGCACCTTCCAGTTTCACTCTTTTTTTAACCTAGCATCAAGAAGAAAATGAAAAAGTTTTCTATTCATAGGTTTCCAAAGAAAATTTTTTTTGATGTATACCACACTTGTCTCTATAAAAATCTCTTTAAAAATAGGAATTATCAAAACAAAGTTAGAAGAAATTGTTTGAGGCAATTTGTCTCCGCAACACAGTTTCTGTTAGAAATAAGTGAAGCAAATAACATCATATTAGCAAGTAAATTCAAATTGCAAGAAGGACCATATAAAAGTACTAAAATGTAACAGAAAACAGTAAAATCAGTAAAATAAAAACTAAATAGGTATACGATCATATGAAAAATAGATAACATGGGAAAAAACCTAGCAAAAATGATACATACCTCAATCTCAACAGATTTTGTATTAGGATTATCAATCAAGAATCTAGCTAAGGAGCCAGGTGCTGTACAATAAGTGAAGATGACTGTATTTTTTGGGTCTGGTGCCCAGTCTATGAATAATTCTCTAGAAAACCCACTGTTCAAATCTGCCGTACTTGCAAGTACAACCTAATTGGAATCATAAAGAATAATATTTCTGTTAGTATGTCTGTTAATTTAATTAAGCGTCAATGTTTATGATTAAAGGTTGTCAGCAATTATTATTTGTAAGTATTTTTTTTTTCACACCTGATCTTTAATAATATGAGCTAAATGAATACTTAATTACTTAAGCATAGAAAAAAGGTAGATTGAAATTGATACCTTAGGTGACGCCACTTTGTTGACTTCTTCAATACTATGACATTGAATAATGTGTCTGAAATAATAAATATCGATATATTAAGGATAAATAATTTAGAACTTATTAAACTGTTCTTTGTAAATTTAGACTTTATAACTCAATAATAAGTAACAACACTTTTTGTTAAATATTAAACACAAATTTAATAGCTTGTTTTTGAAAATATATTCTTTACTAAAATCATTATCTCGAAGAATACAAATGCAAAGTTAAAGAGTAATATATTAAAATTAGAGCTAGATTTTCTTCTTTCTCATTCAAATAAGCATTAGATTTCTTTCATTAATACTTCCAAAATAGGTTTTCAAAGCAGTACCCACTCAACAGATAATAGATTTAAAATTTAAACAATTTTTACAGTCAAAAAGGTAGTGTTAAACAAAATAAAAACTTCTTACTTGAACAAAAATGGGTTTGTGCGGAGAGCTTCAAAACTTTTCATCATTTTATCACTCATCCATTCAACCTTAAGAAAAACAAAACACAATAGAAATCGAAGTAAAATTTCGAAATAGAAAGCTGATTTTTGGCTACAAGATTTTAGGTCTAACCCCTAGAGCATTCTGATCATAAATCATAAAACTTCTTAATGCAAAATGAATTCATTAAGAAAAACAAAAAGCCTTTCAAATAAGAAAAAATGGAGTACCTGACTTTTTGCAAATTCCACAGTATTATATACAACATTATTCATAACAACTAAAGAATAAACAGAAAGGCCTGATTCATGTGACCTCCAAAGTTGATCCTAAGAATTAAAAGATTTTATTGTTAGAGAACTTGTAAACTGCTGACAATAGTTTGGAGTCTGGGTATAGCAGTAGTGAGGTAAGATGGCCTCTGACAGCTAGTGTTTCACAACTGACTCTCATTGATAACAGTGTCTAAATACTTCAGAGTATAACCCCATAAATCATATTTATTTTAGTAAATTCAAATGGGGCAAATTGCGTATAATTACATATTATGGCAACAAAAAGATGGAATAAAAGAGAGAAAGACAAAACTGTTTTCCATGCAAACAAATAAATGTACAAAATATAGAAACTCACAAGCAACTGAGTCAACTCAAGTATACGACCAGCAGTGTCAACAGCGAGAAGAACATTGCCATCTTTTCGAACAGTTGTCAATATCTTATCTGAAAAACAAAGAAGCAGGGGCAAAGTTGTACCAATTGTTTAATCAGATAGAATATGATATATAAACCAGTATCACAAAAAGATGCTGGAGAGGTTTTGTCTATTGTTTCAATGGAATAAAGCTATCCCTTTGCACATAACTTGTTAAAGAACAGAAAATATGAACAATCAGAAAACATCAGAAAATATTTCTTAAGTTAATATTGCAGAGTAAAAGCTAATATCTTTTCGAATAATAATAATCTGCTTTGGAAACCATATTTAGCTTACTCATAAGTTGAATATCTCTTTCTCTTCTTCTTGTTTGTTGTTTAATGGCATTATATGCATCTGTAATTAACAATGCAGGTCTACTTTGTGTTTCAAGAACAGCACCATTCAAATGTCTGAAAAATTAGATTTGAGTGATCTCAAAAAGTAAATGTTGTTTAATTTTTAAGATCTTGGAACTTTTATTTGTTTCCAATTATTTCAATTCAAATACTCCTAGTATAGTTTTTTTTTCTTCAAAAAAATGTTTTCCAATTCCATAATAACAAGCAAAAATTTACATTTCTTTTTTGTGGTTAAAATCAACTGCATAAATAATATCTTCTTCTCCTTCTTTCATAATCTTCCACATTGTACCTCCTATCATATGCCCAGCCAAATATGGTGTAATACTTAGACCATGGCCACGACCTAAAATAAGTTTACATTATATTATATATTTTTCATATGTAAATTTCAAATAAATTTTTTTAAATTCTGGCTAATTCAGGGAAATTTGACCATATTTTTATAAACCTCTACATCCAGCTGGAAATGACAACAACATAATATATATACAATATATATGTTAGATTTAAATAATTGAATTGAATGAGAAAAATTAAGAAGTACCTTTTAAACTGACATGCTGAGAATATTTGAGTTGTTCAATTTTTTCAAATGCAGAATCAACATCATCCAATGAGAAAATTTGATCAAAATCTTGATAATTCTGATGAGACTGAAGAAAAGGATAATGCTCATTTATTTTTAAAGAATTTGTTACCCTGCCCAAGGCCACAGAATATAATCTCAAAACATCCAAAAGATTTATTTATTTTTATTCACAAATGCTTACCCAGTATTTTCTCATCAGTATTATTTAGATTGCTAACAATAAAGGTCCTTAAGGCTTTTGTTGTGAAAGACCTACAATAGAAATCTAATATCAATTAACAACAGTGAGAAATTATCTTCACTAATATTACTGGCAGTGAACTCAAATCCCTGACAAAAAAGGTTAATGTTAATTTAGCAGGAATTTTACAATTTTTAATAAACATACCAAATAAAAATCATATAAAAACATCTGGCCCATTTTAAATACAGGAATTGTTGCATAGATTGGACAATTCAAGCCGCATTTCCCAACCAGATAAGGAAGTGCACCAATATGATACATATCAGGATGAGACAGAAGTACTGCATCTATTGAATGTATGTGTCTAAAAACCAAAAACATTTAATAGAAATTACTTGTCTTTACATTGCTTTGCTGAAATTTATTAGGTCAAAAATTTTAACCCACACAGACAGAAGATCTTTAGAAGATCTATATAATTTAGCACACTCTTCATAGGACATTCTCCTTATTGAAATTTATTTGCACACGTAAATATTAAAAACATTTACTTTAAACCATAATCATTGGTATTTTACATTGTATGTAACTATGCTAAAGATGTGTATAATCTAATGAATTATGAATTCTAACTTCTGTTAGAAAAATTGTAAGAAATAATATATATATATCAACTATAAAAAGTGAATTAATATATATACTTTCTGATATTTTCAACAACTTCAAGATCCAGATTTTCATCCCAACCACAATCCAATAAGAAACGAAATTCATCCACTTGTAACAGATAGCACAATGGCTTTTCATCTTGTGCACCAGACAAAGGTGTGAAACGAATAATGGATGTCATCTTTTGATTGAGAAAAGTTTATTTTTATTTTTTTAGCATTATTTAATCAATTTAATTATTTAAGTTCATTTATATGTTTTTCTGGCTATGGGAAAGTAAATAAATTTAAAAAAAAGTTTTGTCATCGTGAGCAGAGGAAGCTAACTGTTCATTTCGATTCATGTTTCTAATTAAGTGGGAAATAGCTGAGTACTAGACTCTGGTAATGCTACTATGCTTACTTGACAAAACGCAGGGACACAGGTTAGCAGTTATTTATTATCTCTCAACAATCTATCTGTTAACTTGGCTCAGCTTGGCTATCTATCTATCTATCTATCTATAAGGTAGGGGCACCTATTATCGGTAAGGTAACTATTAGTGCAGTTATATTCACGAGTATTACATTCTGTTATTAAATTTTTTTGTCTGCACATATAAAATATCATAGCTAACAAAATATTTCAAAAAGTAAACCAAATCTTTCTTTTTCTTTTCTAGATCCAATTTATAGTGAGCACAACCAGAAAAACTGCTAAAACTAGAGCGAACCTATTAT
>JAUEKX010093871.1:0-12536 GCA_031834005.1 Dendronotus venustus
TTTTCCTTTACAGAGAGTGAGAGTAGTGAGAGTGAGGAGGAATCGCGTCCTTCGTTCAATAATAAACCCTCTCTGGGACAACAGGGAGCACATAAACCAGGTATGAAACGGCCATTTGCAAGTACAATCTCGTCAGGAGAAGGAGATGGAATGGGCCAGCATACTTATGAACCAGATGATTTCTTGAAGAAGAAAAACTCTGCAGGAATGGAGATGTCAGAAGCAGCCAAAAAGATGATGGTAATGTTTGTGAATATGAGATTTTTTTAGAGTTTCAATAAAGAATTTTGCCAATTTATTAGAACGTAACAAATAAACAATAAAAAATAAAATGAGCAGACAATCAAATATTTAATCTTAATCTGTGGTGTCAATTTATAATGAGTCCATTGCTTTTGATGTGGGCAAAATTCAAAATTCAAATCCATGTCATGTCGTAAATGGGACTATTGTAGTGCAATTGACATAGTGAGAGGATCACCTGCTTGTTAACAGTTCTCCATAAAAACTGGTTTCTACACTGCAATGCAGTATAAAAGAGAAATTAATCCATTGAAGAAAAAAATAAATAAACCTTAACCCACTGGAATTTAGACTGAAATCATAATTATTAATATTACAATCTGAATAGGTGTATTTTTCCCTCGTTTTTTAACATATAAACCACTTCATACTACTATGATTCCTGTGTGTAATCCTTTCTTCAGGCCAAAATGGGTCACAAGGCAGGCAAAGGTTTAGGTAAGCACGGCCAGGGAAGAACAGAAATTGTGGAGGCATCACAACAGCGGGGCCGACGAGGTCTGGGCATGATTCTGTCGGGATTTGAACCCTCTGATATGGACTGGAACTTTGATAAAGAAGAGGTGAGTGGCTTATGGAGAAATATTTCATTGTTCAAAATGACATGCCAGCTTATCAAAAGATGAGTATTATGGCACACGTTTGAGTTAAGGCTGGTGTAGTCTTGATTTTAACAATCTGTTACAAATTCATTTAAAAGTTTTGAAATATTATTAGATTACAAACAATTGTGGTGCTTGTTTTCTTAAGATTGTAAAAGAAAAGAGTTGAATGATGAGTATCTTAACTCTGTAGGTGGGTGGGGGAACTCCTCATAATTTAAATACAATTTAACTTCCCATGCTTTAGTTATTATATCAGTTTGATTCAGTTTCAACTTAATAAGAAAACAATAACTTGAATGAAACATTTATCCATGAATACACAACATTTCAGGTGATGAAACAATTCACTTGTGTCATATTAACTACAGTAAATTCCCCAATATTTTTACATCAATTTATATTTTGACTCAATAGGTGGTGATAGAGGAAGAAGTAGATTGGGTGCCTGCCTTTGAAGGGCCCATCCCCTCCTTGGATGAAATGATGGCCTGGAAGGTCAAAGGAGAGGTAATCAATCAGCGTTTGGTTGTTGGGTTTTCATTTTTCTGTCCGTTGTTGTTGGAGGGGTTTTTTTTCCGGTGTACCTTTACTATCATGTGTTTATAAATGGTTGAAAGGGGCTTGCTTAGAGAGCTTGTATTCACTGTTCATTCCAACCATTATCTTACCTTATCTTACATAATACATGATCAAACTTGATATATTTTTCTTGTAACAAACCAACAGGAAAATAAATGTTATTCAAGTTAGGGCAGCAGAGAATGAAGTTGCATGCTGAAGGTGTAAAAGTTTTGACAATTTTTCAATCAGCCAGAAAATGTGATTTAATTCTAAGTTTAAAAATTTGGTATTGATGGATAAGTCATAACAATATTTTGGGTTTGAATCTATATAATGCATTAACATTACTTTGTCCTTATTTATTTTATTTTGATTTTTCTAGTTTGAATGATTACAAGTGTATTCAACTCTAAAATATTTTTGTTTCAGAAAAAAAGAACGTTGGATGATGAAACAAATTTTTGTTCGGAAGAATCTCTGCAACTTGTTATCAATGGAAAGGTATAGTATGGTTTTGTTTTATTTTTTAATTACTATTTTGTTAATTTACCAGATCGATGGTACAAACAAAAATAGAAATAATCATTTTGTAATTTCAACTTTGATAAATCTATTCAAACCCATATTTCGTAAAGCCATCAATAGAGTATTATTTTTGTATTGATGATTACTAGTCAATGTAGAAGGAGATTAGATTATTTAAAAATTATTTTTGATAAGTCATTACAATAAATATATCTGTAAAATTTAAATTAGATTAGTAGGTTGGGTTGTATTTTCAGATTGTTAACTGTATTGTTGTTGAACAGAACATGCATGCTTTTCCATACACCTAATGTGAATGTGATTTTATACCATTCAGAATGTGTTTGATCAGCTGGAGCCTGAAGAGATGAGGAGAGCAAGAACCAGGTCCAATCCCTTTGAAACCATCAGAGGGGCTTTCTTTCTCAACAGGTAATCTAGCAAGCTTGTTTGTTTCTTTCCCCAATCCTTTTCTTGTGTGGGTGATTAGTTAGTTAAAGTCTTTTTTATATCTGAATCTATAGCAGAGTAATCTTGAATGCTTGGGTGATTGGGGAATGAATATTATTGTTAAGCACCTTGAGGACCTGATGAAAGGCGCTGTACAAATAAACTCATTATTGTTATTATTATTGTTATTTATTTATGTTCTTTCTCTTGTTTTGTTGCCAGGGCTGCCATGAAGATGGCTAACATGGATGCTGTGCTGGATTTTATGTTTACGAGCCCAAAAACACCGTCTGGAGTAAGTATGGGTACCCTGATTAGATTGGACTGGACTTAATTTTAAGTGTATCATCCTGGGGAAACTAATCATATAATGTAATGAAAGGGGGATTATCCATGATCAAAAGTTAGATAATATGTGAGATAGAATAGAGACTTTCAGTATGAATAACATGAAATATTATTAACAAGAGTAACTATGGTTTAAATGATTATCTCTGTAGTACCTAAATACCTGAATGCCTATGTTCACTGAGCATTGGTATAGTATACAAACTCCTTGTTTTCTCCACACACGCACACATTATATATATATATACATTATTGTCCACAGGAACCACTGGTGGGACCGAATGAGCTCCTCTATTTTGCCGATGTGTGTGCAGGGCCAGGGGGTTTCAGCGAATACGTCTTGTGGAGAAAGAAGGGGGAGGCCAAGGGGTTCGGGATGACCCTTAAAGGGTCCAACGACTTCAAACTGGAAGATTTCTTTGCCGGACCTCCGGAAATGTTTGAACCCCATTACGGTAAGAGTAGTCACAGAATATTGTGATTGTGTATTCTTACTTCTCTCTTTCTCTCTTACTTTGCGTATTTCTCAATCATTTTTATTTTGAATTTTTCAACTAACTGCTTGATTTATTGGTGGTTCCTTCTTCGGTGGCATCTGCAGCCTAGTGGTCATTTACTCATACATGCATATTTGTTTTCTTTCAGGAAAGCATTGCTCATGTTGCACATATGATAATTTCCTCTTGAGGATCAATAATAAAGTTTTTCTCTTTTATTTTATCTAGGTGTGAACGGCTTGGAGGGAGATGGAGATGTCTTCAACCCAGACAACCAGGCAGCCTTCATCAAGTTTGTCTTGGACAACACGGACAACCAAGGCGTCCATTGTGTCATGGCGGATGGGGTAGGTAGGGGGGTGGTTCTTTCAAACAACACTGCTAGCTACTTAAAATAAGAACAAATTATATTATATATTGCGTTAACCACCGTGTTTGCTTCATTAGAGGCGGCGAGTATGGTTAAGTGGAGAATTTGTATGTATTGAGAAACAAAATATATTATCCCATATAACATATGTCTCTTATTTTCTAATTTTTAATTGCCTTGTTATCTTACCATTTCAGGGTTTTTCTGTCGAAGGTCAAGAAAATATCCAGGAGATTCTGTCCAAACAGTTGTACCTTTGTCAGTTTTTGGTGGCCATATCCATCCTTAGGACAGGTAACCATACCTTCTTTACTGTTATACTTTTTACTTTCAATAAATTTTGATTGGTTTGCATAAAATGTTCTTGTTTTGCTTCTTTGTTTCTCGTATACATTTTTGGTGAAAGGTGTTGAGGTCTTGAATTAATCATTTTACAAAATATAGCAGTAAATGTTTTTTCCCTTAATTCCTTATTACCCTAATAATATAAATTGTGTCTTTGTGGCTATAATTCTGTTTTTCTTTTACAAATTCCTTTTTTTACATGTCTGCTTGATAAAAACATAGTGAAACTGGATTTGAAAGAATTGCTTTTTCACTTACTTGAGTACTAGGATAATATATGATTATAGCTTTGTGTGAAATTATTGGATTTGGTTATGTCCTATAGCGGAACGAAAATGAAATGGAGCTGCCCCTGCATCCGTTACTAGAATAATATTCTGCAACGGGCTAAAAACTAAAAAAAGATATTTCTATGTTTTTCTTCTTACTTTTCAGGGGGTCATTTTGTGTGTAAGCTGTTCGACCTATTCACCCCTTTCAGCGTGGGCCTTATCTACCTGATGAACATCATCTTTGAACAGATAGCCATCTTTAAACCAGTTACCAGTCGACCTGCCAACTCTGAACGGTTGGTTCTAGCATTATTTCTTCCAAAATCGATGAACAAGCGAGATAGTTAGTTTGGTCCGATAAGAAAGTGGTTTTATTTCATACTTTTTAAGTTTTTTACAATGTATATAAACACTACTGAATACTTTTCCAATGATCACTTTTTCCATGACAAACTTTCATTCATTCATTCTAATGCTATTATTCTTTCTTTTGTACATTAATCAGAAATAGATGTGGACAGTTTTGTTTTTGTTTTTACTAATGCATTTTTTTCTTCTCTCAAACTCTCAATTGAATTAATACAAAGAAGTAGTTTTTATAATTTCAACTCTAAGAATATTGTCCACTTGTGATTATGGCCATTCAATTTCATGAAATATTTTTTTTCTCTCTATCTACAGTTATATAGTCTGCAAGTCTCTCAAACTAAACAAAGATCCAGTGGTCCAATACATGCATTCCATCAACCTTGACCTTTGTAAATATATGTCAGCCGTCTCGACCACTGACCTACTTCACATCGTGCCAATGTCCACCTTGACTGAGGATGACCCCTTCTTTGGTTACATTGTCAGCTCGAATGAAAAGTGGGTTGAGAATTCATTGTTATCGTCTCATGATATGTTTTATGGAATCATCGCCTACTTAACTACTTGTCCTTGGGAAAAGCATAAAAAAGAATTTGTGATTCTGAAAACAGAAAAAAAAACATATGTTAGTGAAAGTGCTGATAGTGATAGCTTGGTCTTTTTGAGAATTTCCTGTAAAACTTCTGGGTTGTCTTTTATTTTAGATTTGCCAGATTTCAAGCTGTCCATCTGAAAAAAATTCAAGTCTTCACATCAAACGGGTAAGAAAGATCATTATTGGTTCTTTTCTTTTCTTTAATAATAGGCTCCTCGAACAAGAATGTTGACAATAACGGATCTGCATATTGCTGGGTACTCATTCCCATTTGAGTGGAGTGAAAAGGATTGTGTAAAGGGTCTTTGATAACATTTCTCTGATATATAAAGTATTGTTACCAAATGACAAATATCCTTAAGGACGATAATAATAATAATAATAATGTACACTTATAGTGCGCTCATATCCCTGGTAAACTAAGATCTAGGCGCATACAATACAGATTTTTTGTTATTATTATTATAAGGACTGTAATTGGGACTTTTTGTTGTTTCCATTGCCATAACTGTGTGCTCTTTTTCACTCTTTCCTTTCAGTGACCTGTATGAACACAGACAGTCAGAGGTCAGGACTAAATGTTTGGAGAAATGGAAGGTGAGGAGAAATTGTCTGTCAATTATCTTCTTATATTCTACTAATACTGATAGAACAGAAAAGTATGCTGGTATTTCATAACTCATAATGACGAGTTCAAAGATAAACAATGCCCATCATATCATAGGCATAGATAGGTTATTAAAGAGGGAGATAACGTATTGAGAGACAGAGATAAAAATTGAAGGAAATGATTAACCAAATCATTATAGATGTCCCATATATATCTGATGTGCTTGCTCCTTGTCTAACCTCTATTCTTACCATTTCCATCTTTACACCTACTATTACTATTATGGTTTTAGTTTTATTCCATCTCTTGGTAAAAACGAATGTTTAGAAAACTTTAAAAGCCATGTAAGTCTGAAATATGTGAGGTCGTGTGGGTGTGTGTATGTGTACACGTGTGTGTGTGTGTGTGTGTTTATGCGGGTATAATTATAATAACATGTCTGTAATATGAAGTATTGTGACCAAATGACAAATTTCCATAAATGGACAATAAAGATCTATAATTATTATTATTATTACTGTTTAGGTTCCCGACGATGTCAGAGCTGCCCCAGGAAGACCAGATCCTAACGCCGTGTTCAAAGAACTTCTCAAGGTAGATATAATTTAATATATATTTTGATTCATTGGTTCATATTGTACAAATGATATCAAAGATAGTGATAGTATTGTTACAAGATTAGTTTTAGTTGATATCGCGATTGATAGAATTACTGTGATTGTTGGTGTTATTGGTCGGAGTCAAATTTATATTATTTATCATAGATTGACAAAAATATTGTAATGGACTGTCTACTTCATTTATTTTCTTTCTGATTTTGGACAAAGACGAAATAAAGACTAGGTAGTGAAATTTTCTAATAGTTTCTTTTGCAAAGAATATAGAAATAGATTCTTTCCACATTGCTATATTCATTGGGATATGAAATGTTTCCATCTATTTTATATTTGCCATTTACACTCTTGAAATGATTATTTTGTCCTTATTCTCAATAGGAAGATACCAGTGTGTTAACGGAATCGGGAAAGGCGTTGTCTCAAGAAAGTTTGAGCAGCATCAAGTGTGTGTCGTCTTACTCGTGTTTGATGAAAGGGGAGGGTCCCAGCTATTTCATCTTGGGTTGTGGGGTAAGTCGTTGGAGTTGGAGTCCACACCAATCTGTAGGAATAAGATGGTGGCAATGTGTTTTTCTTTCTATTTTTTTTTAAAGAAAGATAATTTCGTCTCACATCTCACACCCTGCCCAGATTGGTGGGGTGGTCAGTGCAATTGCTTACTGTGGTGTGTTAAGTTTTTTCGCAGACAGACTGAAACGGAATTACCCCCTGTTTGATATGCTGAAATGAGTATCTTTAATGGGCCTAATAATGATAATATAGATAATATTATATTTCTACAGCACTTACAAATTCACTTAAAAGTGCTCTGTGGCGCTTACGTGATGGTAAATCAGACCTGTAAATCTTCAGCCAATTTTCTGATTTCAGACTTTTTTATTATCCAAGTCAATAGTTTTTGTTTCCACATTGCTATTTTCATTAGGTTATGAAATGTTTCAGACAATTTTTTCATTTGCCATTTACACCCCTGGTAAATTTACATGCGAAAACATGAAAAAACTTTCAAACTTTTCCATCCCCACCCATCCAGAGATTGCATGTGTATAAATGGGACGGCCGAGCCAAGTCCAAGTGGCAGAAGCTTGAGGGGTTCCGACTGGAGCTGCCCACCAAGACACTCCTGGAGGTGCAGGCAGTCACCGAGCTGAGAGGAGAGGTAAGCCAGCGGTGGGAGGGATGGATGGAAGTGTGTAGTGTTTTAAGTTCATGCTTTTAGCTTTTATTGTTTTGTTTTGTTTGGGTTTATTTGGTGGAGGGGGGGATGGGATGGTCAATCTTCTTCACCGTTGTTGGCAAAGGCAAAGCAAAACAGTTTTCCTTTTAGTGAATTCCATTTATTTTTTGTTAAGAATTATTTTAATCTTTAAGTAAGATATGTACAATTTGGGATTATCTACCTTATCATGCATGCAGTCAATTATTGTTCCAATTGCATTCTTTTAATTTCTACATTTATGATCCTTTTTGCCTTTTGATCTAAATCTCATCTACCTCTAACCATCTTACAGGGCAAGGGTCAGAAAAGGCAGACAACCATCCATGTATTAGATGCCTTCTTCCTTTGTGGACAAGATGTGAGGAACTTGTCCTTTGAAAAGAGGTAAGAAGGAGTTGCTCTGGTACACACCGATGCCGTGGTCTTAAAAAGTTGTTCGCGCGACTTCGATTGTTTGTTTAGTTTTTCTGCATAGCCCACTAAGGAGTTCAATAGAAATAGAACTCTCAGAATTATGAATAAACTCCTTGAGTGGGTGGGTGGGTTATCAATACTACCTGCTGTTTATTTGAAATGAAAAAAATAGAATTGTGTAATCGCGAGTGTGATATCACAGGTGTACAATTAATAGAGTTTTCTCCCTTCTCATGTAATTTAGGTTACAGAAATCTTGTTTTACTGCAAACTTTGGGATTGATGCTAAATTGGCGGCATAACATGAAGGTTACCCTATATTTCAAGATTTTTGTGAACATTTTGTTTTTTCTTAAGCATGGTGAGCTCATGTTACACTGTTTTTGAAAACTGAGGTGCTGCTTGTTTGATAATCTAGAATCAGTCGATACAGGTTTTATAACAAATATATTTTAAAACTTTTAAAACCTTGTCATTGTCAGGTTTGAAAAGCTGCATAAGTTTGTGAAGGCAGTGAGAAAGCCTACTAGATCTGACCTGACCCAACTCCACGTCCCAGACATCTTCCCATTGGAGAACATCAACCACATCTTTGAAAGGTTGGTTTGGGTTGTGTCTGTATTGGGTTAGTGTAATAAGATAAGATAATTGATAATATAAGATAAAACTTTATTGTCCAAAATTGGCACATTGACGCGGTGATAATTAATATAGTACCGGTACGAAGAATTCACTTACATTTTCATTCCGTTCATTATTGCTCCAACTTGAGATACATGACTATCCCATGATAATAACAACAATCAGGATAATACTAAATTTTAGATAGAGGGAAGATTTTTGTGTGTTTGTGGAGGGTCGGTGGTTAGTTGATTGGTTTTTTTTAATACAAGTCAGTGTGTGACAATGTTTTTGTTTTGTTTGTATCGTTGTTTACTCTCCGGGTTACTTAAATAATTTCTATTAGGAGTTATACATGTATGTAACTAGTAATGACAAACAGATGACAGGCTTGTTCAGCCATACATTGCTCATGACCAATCCTTGTAATGTTTTAAACAGGCTATGCATGCGGATAGTGAAAGGCTCAGCCAACAAACCTCGGTTGTGTTACAGAAATGAGGCTGGCAGCTTTTTCCACCCTAGCGGGATTGATATAGTCAAGACAGTCAAAGGTAACTACGGTACTGGTTTTGTTTGGCTTAACACTTTGCGGTCACATGACGCTGTTCTGCAACCTATGAGTTATTGGTACTTTAGGCTATGTTTATAATTTCAGACATTTGAAGTCCCTAATTTTGTTATGCTGTTCCCCTTTCGATTGTTTCAATTGGTTTAATTAAAATTCCTGACATTAAAATTTTCATTTTTATAATTTAACTAGTTTTAGGGGTGGGGCGGAGGGGATTTTTTATCAACATTTTTAAACACAGAGCTGAAAAATCAAGTTGCTATTTATCAATAAAAGTCATTAAATAAAAGAGAAGTTATGTGCAGCTAGTTTTTCTTTTCTTTTTACAGAGCCGTGGATTCGTAGCCAGAGCAAGTCGACGGGGAAATGGTACTGGTTCCACATCCGTGACAAGAGATCTGTGTACGAATGCCCTCCCGAGTCTGTAGCTACTGTCAAGTAAGTAGATATAGGATAGGATGGAGGTCTCCTCACCTTATCGGTTGTTAAGATAAGGCTGGAGTGTTTTGTACCCATTTAGATTAAATGAGAGCATTTATATTTATATGGGGCTTATAATCCACAGACATCACCATGCTCTAAGTAAGCGCTTCTCAGGGGTTTTGTTTGTTTAATCTTCTTTTTTGTGGCGAGGGGTTTGGTTTGTTTGTTTAATCTGTTTTTTGCGGAGGATGTTTGTTTGTTTTGTTTTTTTCATCTTGTGGCAAGGGGTTTTGTTAGTTTGTTTATTTTATCTTTGTTTTGGATATTTTTTTTCCTTTTAATAATTTTTTATCTTTTTGGCTCCACCTCTGTGCAGGGACTGCAAGCAGGGTTTGCTCCATTGGCAGTGGGTGGAAGGGGTCAAAGTGCACCCAGACCAGACGAAAGAAGATACTAGTTTGGTGTCAAGAGATCTCATCATGAAACACATCCATTCCGTCCTGGGGAGATAAGGGGGGGAGAGATGGAGGGAAGGGGAGGAGAGGACATCTATCTTGCCACTCGGACTGCTTGGACAGCGGAGAAACATTTTTTGCCACTGGGTGGTTTCGAACCCAGTCCGTCTCGATTAGAAGGCTCATTCCTCTAACCACTCAAACTCAGAACCACACTGCACATATCTTGAATATTCCGTAGCAGTAATATTCCAGTGCTTGCTCCCCCAAACTTTGTCTTTTACTTTTAGTCTTAGAATTAGAGAAGGTTAATGACAGCTGTTTTTAGACATAACCGTATTGATCTGTGTTAGTTAGATACGTTAAGAATTGCATACACTGGTATATTATACTACAGCTCCTGTATTCCATTACTGTTGAGATTTTTCTTCTTATTTCAGTAAAAGCAAATTTATGCTTTTATCATAAATTTGAGATTGTTTGTGACTATAGAATAAGAAGTCGTCGATAAGTGCCAAAATTAACAGAGCCATTTCTCAATGCATTGACGTCTCGTAGGGTCATACATCAGGCAGGGTTACTGTGTATTTCTGTAATAACTTACAATTTTGATATAGTATCGTTTCATATCCTGTAAGTTCCATTCTGTTACTGGGAACGTTTTCTTAGATATTTTTGTAAAGTGAAATGATTTTAATTGAGCCCTTTTTTAGTTGGATGTTATATTATAGAGAATGGTGTGTGTAATGATTTCAAACTATATTATTGATTAATTGTTAATGTTATTATCTTTCCCTGAGTTATTAGTATGAGTGCGTCTGAGGGAATGGATTTTGAAAGGGACTGATCGATAGAGCACAAAAATACACTATAGTTACATTGCAACATGCAGTTATTTTGTGTGTGTGTGTGTGTGTGAGAATGGTGTGATGATTGCATGACTTGAAAGTTGTAAGTTGTAAGCGGCTAAAACTAAAGGTTGTTTTTAAAAGCATGCCAAAGGTCTCTTTTTACAGACGAAAGCTACTCAAGAGTGAAGTTGTGTGAAGTGATGGTGAAATTAATTGTACATTTTGTCATGAATATAGATCGTACCATTTATTTACATTACAGTACTTCATTCTTGTGAATATCATTTTTAATTATTTACTTCTTTCTATTGCAAGCTTATCATCATTAGAAAATGTGGTGTCGGTAGCCTATGGTATGGCTAGCATATTATTATCCGCCCGGTGATTGATGGGTCCTGGGTTTGAATCCTTGTCTTTGGAACCAGGTGTCGAAGTGTGGGCTCTTAGGTACTGACTCACACATTATGTGGGCTAGTTAGCAATCTACGATAGTCTAGTAGTTAGTATCATATCCAGGAGGTGGCTTCTGTCACTTGTTCTCTTCATGCTACAGAAACTGGGGGATAAGCTTCAGCCCTTTACTTTATGAGCCAAAGGCTTCAGAAGAACTTTTTACTTACTGACAATAAAAATGCATCGAAATCTTTATTGGTATTTTTGTCAGGTTTTTTTCCTGCATATTTTGGTTTGGCTTTTTTCTTTTTGTCTTGTGACGTTGGCAGCCTTATGGTCAGCGTATCTGCCTGGAGATCGAAGGATCCAGGGTTCGAGTCCCGACCAGGTCCGACGTTGAGTCCCTTGATAAGACTTTACACGATTTTTCTCATCCTATCGGAGACGAATGTACAAATTTCGGAGGTCCCCCTGACGTTGTCTGTTTCTGAAAAATTGTATATGCGCCTAACAGGCTGCATGTCTCGTCTGATGTGTTACATGTTTTGCCAGGGATTAATGTAGCATTGTGAAGTGCTTAGAGCATGGTGATGACTGTGAATAAGCGCTATATAAATGATCTCATTTAATTAGATTTAATTTGAATTCTAATTTTGGTTTTGTTGTTAATTTCTTATTACTATCACCCTCTGCTTTTTTTTTACCCGTCAACTTTTCACGATAATAACTACATCAGGCAGCAGCTTTCTTTTTATATCTGAAGAACTACGAGAAGCAGGTGATCAGCCCACTGTGCTATCTTTCATAAGACAAAAACACAGAGACGTGACCTGTCTTTACATCTTTTCTCGACAAACACCGGCCTTAGATTACCAATCAGATAATTCAGACACAGAAAAATAAATGTGTACAAGACGGATGTGTCCTGAAGACTTAAGTCATTTTCCATTTCCAGCAGTATATCCAGTTTCCAAAATGCTCACCTGCCAGTCTTTCTGTGTAGTAGTAGTAGTAGCATGGCATCATTTTCTCCTATTTCCTCGACGACATCCAATATCAACCATGGACAAAATATGGAAGCTGTACTATAGCTCCTAAATAACGTGGGATGGGTGATTTATG
>JAUEKX010093982.1:0-12533 GCA_031834005.1 Dendronotus venustus
TTTGGCATTGTCAGAATCCCGGAAGGAGCAAGTTTTTATGGCTTGACTTTGCTGTATGGGCTCAAAGTCAAGTCCTACCTTTGATATCAACTTTATAGAAAACTACATAAAACAATTTTTTAGAATTGAACTAATGATTTGTAGCGCAATTTATTTGACTGAATACAGTTATTCTTCAAACAAATCAGCAGTATTTCTTCTTTATCTTTGTCGTCCAACAATTTCTCTTGTCTATGTGTGTTTGATGCGTACATGTTTCACTGACTAAGTATGTCTTTCTTTCAGGTTGAGCCAAAACAGGTGTGCCCTTACGATGCCAATCATCACATTCCAGAGAAGGCATTCAAACAACATGTGGAGAAATGTCGCCTTCTCAGAGCCGGATGTCAGCGGGATGAACTGGTGGGGGAATGAAGCAGATTATATTTATCATCTTCACCTTTTTCTTTCCTTCTGGTTTTTTTTTTTTGGAGAGATACTAGAAATAAAACCTGTTCTACAAATGTGAGACTATTGTGTGTCTAATCCAAGTACACTTTTTTTTCCTTGTAATTGTTACTGTAACTGTAACCATTGATTCCTCACTGAGTCAAGTGTTCACACATGTATTGTTGAGTTTGAATCAAATCCCAGACAAAAAAGGCAAAATCTGATGAGTGCAGTTTACAAAAACACACAGTCACACTTAAAACGGTTGGCCGTTTTTTCTACTTGACAGTAAGCTGGTTTTGAGGTGGACTCTGCAACTGATACGTTAGGGTAGAATGCTTGTTTATCTTACCTATATTCGCTGTTTGTTTATCCTGTATTTTATTTGTTTATCTCCCGTGGACAGCCAAGCCAATTGTTAAACCCAGACTTCTGCTATGAAGGAAGAAAATCCTTAAAGATTGAAATAGGTGAGCATCTTATCCTTGCTATACACAGTGTCTATAACTATAACTTTGTTATTAGGGGTGGGTGGTTATTGGTTGTTGTTTTGTTGGGGTTTATTTCGGGGTTTGTTTTTTTTTTTGGAGGGGAGGGGGGTGGTTGTGTGGTTTCCCTCCATCCAGTTACCAATTCTAATTCATTCTTTGTAAACCATCATAATACTGTACTGGTGGACTTTGTTAAGTCCAGCTTCAGTGCTTTAATTTCTTTGGATCAGGAAATGTTGACAAGCAAGAGATCATCCCACTGTGTCAGTTACATTTCAAATGGCCATGCTATAACAGACAGTCTGAAAATAACAATGGCCGAGGGAAAATTTGTGTATAATATTTCTTTCTTATCCATGGTAAATATTTGCCACAGTCAAATTTATTGATCATTTTAAAAACGTTTTTCAGATGCAGATAAAAATCTATTTCTTCTTATCCTCAGATGAAAGTTTGTTGAACAAAATCATTTGGGATAGCTGCGCTCAAAATGGAGAAGGTGAGAGATTCATCTACAGTCAGTTCTTTAGATCTGTCTTTTGTTGAGGATATGAAAAGAAGTATTTAATATTAATAGATATAATAGTAAAACTTGCATACATTTGTGTATATGTTTTCTTTGTTCTATTCTATGTCGGTTAAAAAATGTTTTTTGATTTGATATATTGGTGAAAGTTATTCTATTTACAGATTTTACTGACAGTAATCTCCTTTTCCTTCTTCAGTATCAGGGGAAGTTTTCAAATTTTTAATTTTTAATTTCATTCTTATCAGAAATATATGAAATATCTTTCTTTATTCTTTTCAAATGAGAGTTATATTTGTTCAGCTGTAAAGTTCTAAAGTCCCTTGATATATAATAATATGTCTATATGATAACCTTTACTTAATGTGTTTCTCTCCCCGTGTCTCCCATGCCAGTGTACACAGGCCATCGCAGCATGCCGGTCAGCCAGGTTGACCAGGCGATGAATCTGACCCAGAGTGACCGTCTGGCTGTGTACCAGCATGTGGTCAGCGAATCCCACGCGGCCGGACAGGTCATCTCGGTGGACAGGAGTGACGAGCTTCTCACCACGGACTGGGGAAGTCTGGTCAAGAAGGGTCAGTCTGTGTAGCCAGTTCTCAGTTGTGTCAGATTTCAGTGTACCCCCTACAGTTTCACGTTTTCTATCCCTTGTCAGGGTATTAGTTTAGTTTTGATTTTGTAAGTAGGATTCGCAATGATCAATTTGTTGGAAATTAATTTATTTGTTTTCTCTGAGTGTGACCTTATTGAAGGAAAATGGTGGCAGAACATGTACCTTGTAATTTATGTGTAACGTATCAGTATCCTATATCAATCCATCAGTTGTCAATAAATCAAAATTTCTCTGTACATCTATCTTCTAGTTATTTCATCAAGATATAACATAATATAAAAATACTTATCATAAGAATGAAGTTGTAAAATTATTGTCCAGTTTGATGTTAACTTTGATTTCATATTTTTCCCACACTAGGACTACTCGACGCACAAGACAACCAGAAATACGCTTCCAAACTCGAGCAGTTGGCAGCCCTGAGGGATTTGAAGAGACGGCGGCAGTCATATCGTGCCAAAAATGTTCACATCACCAAAAAGTCGTACACAGAGGTAAGTGGTTCTAGGACGTTGTGTGGCGCCTTGAGAGTCATAGGGCTGGTGGAGCTTATCCCAGCGTGAGGCAAACAATTGACAATTGGAACTTTCTGGATAGACCGGCCGTCTAACACAGATTACACAAAGATTCCAGGAGGAGTCATTCTCTAGGACTCATTACACAAAGATTCCAGGAAGAGTCATTCTCTAGGACTCAATGTAGAGCACCGCTAGGATTCAAACCTCCAACTTCCTGCTGATTTCTAGACAGCCACTGTCAAAATTCATCGACTACAGACACCACCAGTCTTCGAATGGTGACCATTCTCAACTTTAACTTACATTTACATCAAAACTCTTTACATCTTTTGTTTTATTTCAAACTTGCTTGTGGATTCATCAAGGATTTATTTGTCTCGATTTTGTCAACAAATTTGTTGCACTGTAGTCTTTATTTCTTCTTGTATTTAGTTCTTAGAATCGAAGTGTGTTGAATTCGGATGATGCAGGAAATTGGGGATTAAGTT
Organism: Dendronotus venustus; assembly: GCA_031834005.1. Lineage (NCBI taxonomy): Eukaryota > Metazoa > Mollusca > Gastropoda > Nudibranchia > Dendronotidae > Dendronotus > Dendronotus venustus. Next base: position 3,069 of record JAUEKX010093982.1, read on the forward strand.
CCTCCACAAAATTGTTCCTTCATTTAATTGGTTTTTTTTATGAGGATAAAAGGCTAGTGTTGTCATTTTGGTATGTATCATTGACTTGTTGTATTATGGTGTACATAATATGAAATATTAACAGATTATCACAATGTAATGAAATCTGTTTTTTCTCGTTCCCCCACAGATCATCCGAGAGGTCATCGTGAACCAAATGGAGGTGCTGGTACCAGCTGTAGGGGCGGAAGACGTGAAAGACACCAATAACGGGGACAGGAAGGAGAGGAGTGCTGGTGATAGAAAACGAAAAGATAGAGAGGAAGATGGAGATTCATACAGGAACAGGAAACGAAGTAGAAGTAGAAGTCGGAGCCGAGAAAGAAGACGTCGACGTGACCAAGCCATTGAGAAGGAACAAGACAGGGAGAAAGACAGACATAGCAAAAGTAGTGCCAGACATCGTGATTCGCCTTCCGAGTATCGTAGTAAAAGTAAAACTGTCGAGTTGATCAAGAAAGAGCCAGGAGTCGGTGAGAGAGTCAGTGAGAGAGTCGGTTTGACCAATCAGCAAGAAGACAGTGTTCAGAGTGTGAACGAAGAAAGTACAAGTACCCCTGTCGAGGCACCGGCAAGGTCACGCTCGAATTCGACCTCTCTGAGTAGTGAGGAGGAAGACAAACATCGGCAGAAGCATAAGAAGAGCAAACATAGTAAAAAGAAATCCAAGCATTCCAAGAAGCACAGCAAAAAACACAAACGATAAAAACTGTCTATTTGTATTAGAATTAATCCTGAATGTTTTTTACACATCATGTCGTTTTGTTTGTTGAAGGGTTCAGTGGGCGAGAGGAGACATAACAAACTGGTGTCACCTGTACTGTCTGTGACTGGAATAAAGTTGCTAATGTATCATCTATATCAACAGGGTTTTTATTTTGTTTCCTGTTTGTTTTTAAATTTATGTCATATCCATTCATTGACCATATTTCTATGATAAAGTTAAGCAGACATGCAGTAGTGACTCATTGCTTGGGCCCTCCCTTGGTGAGTGTTCTCCTTGACCTTGCCTGTCCAAAGGGTAGTGGATGGCTGCTTGGTTAGCGAGATGTTAAGGCATTGCACTGAGACCCGAATAACATGGGTTTGAGTCTCACTTCGGCACTTCGTATTTTTCCTTGGGCAAGAAATTCAACTCCAATTGTATATTATGGGGCAGCTCTGGTCTTTTTTTGGAATTGAACCCAAAATGAGAATGAGCCCTTTGGGACAATAAAGACAAATTTTATTTTATGTCTTCTATAAGGTGGTGTTGACCAAGTGAGCATGGGTTCGATCCCACTGACAACACATTAACACATTTTTCTATCTTAGATTATTTCTTCTTTCCCAAGAAACTGCAGTTGGTTTTAGTGATATTGAGAAAACGAGAGTCTGATTTTTCATAAACTTTTATTTTATTCACGAGTCAACATATAGGATAAAAAAAGAAAAGCTTAAATAAATGCAGGAATGATCACTTGCTCTCAATTTATACAAATAAGTTATATATTATCATTTATAAAAGCGCTTTAAGCACTTCATATTGTATCACATTTATCCCTGGTAGCCTAAGAACATCGTTGTTAGGCACTCACATCACATCTAAAATGGGCATAGACAACAGTGGCAGTAACTAGGGAAACCGCAGAATTTCACATCCATCTTCGATAAGATGTGTAAAATTGCCTTTCCTAAGGAGACAGTGACAGGTGTTTTGATCAGTGATTCAAACCCATGAGCCCTCGATCTCGAGTCATTCAGGTATAGGCTACCACCGTCGATGCTTGATTGATTGATCCGTCACTTTGATTTTTGATAATAGTCAGCAGAGTAGCTAACCATGCATGAAGGAAAGAACGTTCTGTCATTTACAGGAATTGAACGAGATTAGGAATAGAACCACTACTTGTATGCGACAAGTCAAAAGTGGAATAGATTTTTGTTCGTTACAAAGTGTCTTTTACAAAAGAGACATCATCAAACATTTTGCTTACAATAGAAATAAAGACTGATTAATCTTATAGGGCTTGGATAATTGAATTTGCTCTGACAAAATAAGAGAAACGTGTATACATATGTATTTATATAATCTAATATTTTCAGTAAATGATAGTAAAAGATATACATTCACACAAAATAAATGGTGAATTGGTTTCCATGGATACAGTAGCCAGTGTCTAAATGCACGATGGGAGGGGAAAAGAGTTCTTATATAATAGCCCCAGGCTGGTAGTAGGTTGCAGTGGTGAAAGTTTCAAAACGAGTGCAATTAGAGCTGTGTAGAAAGTTGAATATCTTGTTGGTTGGTTTGAAGTTATACAGCGCTTTGACCTCCAAGGGTCATATGTATATATCAGTGCCAGAAAAAGTAAGTTGATAGCTTCAGTTAAAACAGAAGTAATATTGTTTCCGTAAAAAGAGCACATAGAGAACAAGTACCGTACAGATATAATGGAACATCATTGACATCGTATCAACATATCTGATATAATAATACAAATATAAAATAAACTAAGTAAATAGATACTGTAACATGTTAACATTCTATTAACCCATCTAACACACATCCAAAAATCTATTTATGATTATACCCCCCTGGATATATTTGAATGGCGCAATATGAAATACACAGGACACATTACCCTTCCGATAACCACACAAATTTTACTGTCTTAGCGGTTGCCTCTCATTGATAAAAATAATGATAACAATAAGTTTATTTAAGCGCCTTTCACCGAGGCCTCAAGGTGCTTCACAAAACATTGACATCCCTATCACACTCTCATTCTACGATAGACCCAGTGTAACAAATAATAATATCTAATTCATACAATGAAACATAAATTGTCGGGACGTGTTTGTAGCATTCCCCCCTTTTGATTTGTTGATGAGATAGTAGCATATATATATATATATATGTATGGGCTTGGCTCACCAATGTGCACAGCCATTTTATCACTTTTTTTCTTCTCAAAACAGATATTGGTTGATTATAATTATGGCAATAATAAATTTCACAAGTGATAATACATAATTTATCTCACAGAGTTTTTTTTTCTCTTTGTGTCTCTTAGTCTTTAGTCTTAGGCATAATATGGTATAGAACAGAATTACAAAACAAGAGATTCTTAAATCTTAAACATTTCTTGTTATAAAAGAAATCAAACGATCTATTTAAATTTAAGAATAGGGGAAATAATACCATTTCCCCATCAGAGAATCAGATCTATGTTGTCCATAATAATATCATAAGGTCCATCGATATGTGGTGCTACATTCAATGATGAAGATGATACTGATCAGGTCCACTTCTTGGTTTCAATTCTGTAAACTGGAGTAAAATCTAGTCTATGGTTGAATCCTAGTTTTCGGTATCAAAACAAAATCTACTCACAATAGAAAAATCAAAAGCAGAATATAAACCAATCAAGGCAAAATGACAAAAATCCCTCGCTATAAATTATAAAGCCTGATGACAAAATCCCCATCCACATTGGCCTGTTGTCAATCGATCAGAATTAATAATTGGGTAAATCTTTCACAACCAAAATAGATATAGGATAGAATTTATATAGCACCTATCCACGATCCTCACCATGCTCTAAGCGCTTCACAATACCAAATTTATCCCAGGCAGACAATGAAATATACCAAATACAGTCTGTTAAGCACATAAACAAAGAAAACGCACTCATCAGTTTGAACTGACTGAGATCAGTTGAATGAGAAATGGTGACAATCAAGAAAGTCGTAGAATACATTGTTTTCTGTTTGTTTGTTTTAAGTTTTACGGCACTTCGACCTCGAAGAGTCATAGCAGACCTGGAAAAGTGAGATGATAGTTTTAGTTAAAAGATAAGTTATAGACCGAAGACTGTTTGAAGAGAGTACAAATATGGAACATCATTGACATCATTACCCATAGATAACATTGAATATCATCAACATCATACCAACACATCCAAAATCCTATTCAAGATGTATTTGAATGGCACGTTGAGCAATACACTTGACTTGGCGCATTACTCAAAAACGATAACCATACAAAACTTACTAATGCCTTCGTGGTGCCTCTCATTTCTATAGACCAATGAGAAGACCTACATTCAGGCCTGTTTACGTTTTCTCTCTTATTCAATACTGATTATAATACGAAATACCTATACTCAGATCTCGGAACGTTCAGGTCGATAATGGGAATGTCGGACTGGTTATACAAAATCTCAAACGAATCTAGGTAAAAATTAGCTTGTTTGATAAATCCCAGGATATATTATATGGAAAGTGCAATAGCACAAAACAAAGATATGAGATGGTTTTCAACATGAAAACATCATGCGTCTTCATTCAAAATCACTCACTCACTTATTCATCCATTCATTTATCATTATCATAAAGATCAATCGTAATAGAGGATGAAATACGTTCTACGACATTGCTTATCAAATCAGGTCTGAGATTGTTTCAGTGTTTCAGGGGTTGATAACCAGCATCTACAGAGTTGGATGATTGTTGGGGACTTTCTTCCCCGATAAAGAGATGGACCTTCCCATTACATTGTCCCCTTCTGACAATAAGTAAAAATATAATTGCAAAAAAGGTGAAATAGAATTTTGATTTGTCTCTGTTTTCAGATTAAACCCTTCTATCAAAAGATTGTTTGCTGCACTAGACCATGCTTCCTAGATTCCCTCTCCCCTCCAATCGAAGATCAGTCTTCTTAGCAAACAAGAGTTTCCACTCCCTCCCACTGAATCAGTCCTAATCTTTTTGGATTTAGATCAAATAAAAGTTTAGCATGCTGTAAGTATGACAACTGCATTGTGTAGACAAGTAATGGAATAAAGTCTTACCCTTTCCCCCCACTTCCCCCATGCCCACCCTCACCACCAAACAACACCATTGATCATTAGCTGAGCATATTTCACAGGCGGAATAAAAAAGCAACAATTAAACAATCCTGACTGGGTTCTTCAAGAATAACCACACACACACACAGTCACCGTGTCACATCTATTTGGTTGGCTGGAGACCAAACACAACGCGTGTTATAATCGGTGGTCTTCAGGAATCGATATTAACCCTTCATCGCAGCCAGGGTTTTGGGTTCCTTCGATTGAAAGACGGTTTGGTTCTCTCCTTGATGTAGGATGTCCGCCGTTGTTGAGGTTCACATACTTTCCATTAATTGAAGAAGAGTTCTCACCGGATGATTTCGGCCCTTCCCTTCGGCCAGGACTCATCACCTCGTCGTCCCCATCAAGCTCTTCCTGGCTCGACAAGATCGTCTCGTTCATGTCTTCCAGCAGGCCTGGGGATAAATAATAGGAATAATAATTTATTTCTATAGCGACTAATAAACATCCACGTAAAAAGTGCTCTGTGGTGCTAACATAATGGTAAATTTAAGAAAAACACACACATATCGTTGATGTAATTCTCTAACCACCCTTCTTTTAATTAATCAAACACACCTAGTTGGATTAAGACTAACCAAAATTAATCTTGAGAATTAAAGAAGTAACTATCAACCAGCACTCAAAGGAAATGGTGTGAAAATGATTATAAAAGTCGATAGTTTTGTTGTATTCAAAGCCCAGGAGGCAGATCTCATTTTACATACTCAATGAAGCTCCTTTTCAAAATAATAGAAATAAAGATAAACTAGTGACATCTTTAAAATCTTTCTCAAATTATGCGCATTGTTTAATTTAACATCCTACTTAATATCTATGGTATTCAACACATCATAAAACAAACAACCACCAACAACAACAATACCATCAACGAAATGTTTTTGTTTCAATCCTGAAACCTTTTTCCTTTTTTGTCTTATCCTCTAAATTAATGAAAGGCAATAAAATGAAAGATCCATCTTGTTTCTAAATCCAAACAATGGGTATGTCAATCCGACAACGAAATTACCCTTGGCCTACCTGTAATCTCGAGGTCGTAGATTTGCAGCGGCCGCTCTCCCTCCACGAGGTACAGGATGGACCGGGCAGGCCACAGCAAGTAGATGATGACGGTGTACGCTAGAATATCCACCGCGTAATTAATACCTGCAAACAATAAACACACACAAAACAATAAAATGGTTGCTAGAAACTGTGGAGTAAACCAAAGCAAGGTGGATGAAAATGGAAAAGCTCCTGTAAGGGAAGAGATGGTAAAAACCTGAACGAAACACAGAGTGTAATTGATAAGGATGAAGGGAGGGGTGAAGAAGGGTGGCAAGGAGAGAATGAGAGAGTCCAGTTTATTCTTAATCATCAAAGTAATCTATAGCATAGGGCTCCATTACTATCTGAGGCACTTTTACATAGGATGTGCATCATTAAAAATGTACCTCAGGGATGTTTCACCATTATATATTGTAGTCTGATATAGACCAGAGGTATAAAACATCCGCTTAAAAAGCAAAACATTAAAACTATGAATTTACTCAAAACAAAAAGGGTTTCGACTTTTGTAAGGTGAGCAAACAAAATGATGGCTTCCTTGCATTCATTCCTCAGTGAAGGGCTGAGAAGGTATTTCCATCACCACCAAATGGAGACAAATGTTACCCCCACACAGCATACAGCATTCAATCCTAATTCATTTCAGTGCATGTTTGGATTAAAAAGACGAGACCAACTTACCACCAACTGACAGTAGAAGAAGATTTGAACAGAAATAAAAAAGAAAGAAAAGGGGAAAACTTACTGACAATCGTCTTGTATCTCCACAAAGGCGACACCTGGGTGGCGATAAACGTGAGGGCGGGAAGGTAGCAAAACCAGACGAGGAAGAACGCCCCGAAGTGATGCACAAAGGTCACGTCCTCTCTATTGGTTTGGCCGTAGGTTCTCTTCAACTCGATAAAGAACCAAATCGTGACGACCAGCCTGAAGCCCAGTGTGGCGTAGCCCGGCCACGACTGCCACTCATCTGTGTTGGAAATGAGGCTGTCAATCTCAACCTGAAACCATTCAACAAAAAAGGTTAGATAATACAATAGGATAATAGTAAATGGAGTTTAATACCATTCAAACCATGATGCGTCTTTAGGAGCAATTTCCCCCTAACTTATTACACTAAAAAAATTCCTTCAAATTGCAAAACATATATTTTCCAGCGTTACAAAAAGAAAATTGAAATGTTTTTTAAAGATTAGGCAATAGAGTTAAGAGTGACAAAATGAAATACCAACGACTTGTTTGATTATTGCCACAAATCTATCAGGCATGTCCCTCAAAATCAATTACAATTGATGACCTTCATTACACACATTCTGGTCATTTTAAGTAAATCAGGACAGATTGAGATGGATAACTTATTTGTTACTCACCAAGTTCCAAATATACAGGAAAACATTCAAAAGGGTGTATGCGGCCCACATAGAAAATATCACAGATTTCCACTTGAACTGATCCGTGGTGATGCCTAAGCCTTTGGCTATCAGCAACAAGAGCAGCATGAAGATACACTGGGCCGCTAGATCCAGCAGACTGGCAATCGTCCCGAGCCACTCGGCCCCCACGCCGTTGTACGCAAAGATACTGTTGTGGATCAAATAGAGAACAATACTCGTCAACTTGACGCACAAACACGCCGTGAACACTTTGGTGATGATGTGCTTCTGTTTGCTAAACACGTACAGCCACAGCAGGCACAGGAAGACGACGCAGGCCGCAGCGATGAGATGGGCCTCTAGGACGTCGTGAACCTCAAACGAAAACTGATGCTCAAATGGATTATGTCCCTTGGCCGAGGGATTTCCGTTGACGAGCCAGATGTCGTAATGGATGGAGAAAGGCGTGGCGACATTCCCTTTCCACTCACAGCCGGAGTGTTTGTTACGGTAACAGGAAACGATACTCACGTACCAATACCTGAAAAAGAAAATAGAGGGAGTATTCATTTGATTTATTCTTCAGTGACGTACTTCACCTGATATAATAAAAATATAAATAAACGAAAACAAAAAATGACATTTTTCCTCAAGACTGTCTGCAATAGAAACTGTCATGCAATCAAATACTGAAAGGTCTACAAGGTAAACGAGAAAGATTGCAATTTTTAAATGTAAAAAGACAACATATTAGGCCTACCACTACCACTTTTGAAAATAAACAACTACAATACAATCACTTTCTACCAATGTAATCATTCACAGCATGCAGCCGGAGTTGCAGAGCTATCAAATTGAAATATCACCCAAATGAGAAAAAGGACATTTACCTAGGTCTTTGAACATCCTCTATTTTGTACGTGAATTGAAAGCCAGGGACGACATTCTTGGGATTATCCTCGTCGACACAAAGCTTATTCTTCGGGCAAGGAATTCGTCTCAGAAAATCTTCTTGGCCGTGGTCTCGACAAATGTAATCAAACGCAATTTTGTCAATCTTTTTAAACATAGCAGGACACGCTTTGTCCGGGGTTAGAGATGTGTTCCCATAAAAGTCGAGGAAATATTCACTGTCAACAACGACAAGGGTGAGATCTTGCAGGTCAGCTTGTGAGGCCTTGCCAGGGCTGTGTAAGGTAATGTTACCATAGATGTAGCCCTGGGTGTTCCCCAGATCTTTGGGGTCTGTCTTTTGGAATCCAAACTTAGCTAAGAAAAGGAAAAAGTCTTTATTGTTCCATGTACCGGTTAAATGCAGACCTCGAATTTCAACACTCGACGTGAAAACACAAACAACCCACACCCACACAGCCAACGATCGTCTACCAAACGGATCCTTCATCGTGTCACTGACATCGTTCACAGGCCATTGTTAAATAGTCAATCCCACTGTACGTCTGAGTTAGGTGATAAGATAACACTTCATCGAAACATACAGCATCCTTCCAGGAATGGGAAGGGGGACTGACAGTTAAAGGAAGGGCCCATCACCAAGGATTACCAATCCGCCATTTTGACACTAGTAGTCATGTGACCTCTACAGTCGAAATGCTATTCCAGAGTTTCGGTTTCCACTTCAATTGTCTGTATTATAGGCCTAGATTGTGGAGAACAGTAATATGATAGAGCCTTTGCTGTGTTGGTTGGAATGGTACTCAAAGAGCTTTTATACTACTAAGTACCTCAATGAATGACACTCAAAGTCAAAGCAGAAATCGTTGATTCAACGAGAAGTAGACATTGTTTTAATTAAGCATGAAGCTTCTTGACGTGACACATCGCTTGATCTGCTACTGCTATATTATCGATTTGTCTATTGTTTCCCTTTTTCTTTCATTAATTCTATTTTTTTTTTATTGATTCCTTCACTTCTTTTATTCATTCATTCATTTCTATTTTGTCATTTCGATCTCGGCGTCTGAACCGGGGTATGCAGCCCGCGTCGCCGAGGCGAAAAAGACACAAAAATATGTCGGCGGAGTTCCTCGGACGCCTCGGACGGATGCTTTCCAAGAGTACAGGCGATCCTCGAGAGTCTTGGTGGCTTC
>JAUEKX010094093.1:0-12530 GCA_031834005.1 Dendronotus venustus
GCGTACAATCTCGACTTTGCCACCAGTTTCACTCGTCTCAGGTACTCATTTCCAACCTTCTCCTTCATCTTCTTTTCAATAATTCTCGCACCCTCTAAAATCTCTAGGTACTTGTATCCATTCTCATCAACCTCAAGAAACGTAAATGTAAAATTCTGATGTTCTGGTCTGTAAAATACACGTTCTTAATATTTTCAACTTCAAAATTTGTACAGTTAATCTTTGTTCCATATAGAAGTTTTCCAGATTGTGAGTTATTTGAAATTTAAGTACCCTACCTTAAGCAAAATGAAATATCTGAAATTAACCTACCTACCCCCACACAAAGACCTCTATATTTTGATTTTCACCTGGTTGGATAAAAAACCATCTTGAAACTTAATGTATATACTTGCATGAACCCAAAAACGCCAATGAAAATCTTTCCCTTTCAAGGTGGCACCCCCGTCCCCATATTGCCTGGTCTATAAGGTAAAATAAAAACCTGATAGAAAGTTATATTAATATTGATTTATTTTTAATTAGTTTTGATTAAATTAATTTTATCAGAATATTACAACCAGACTTTTAAATTCATGTCAACCGTCAGTCTTAAAATTGTCTCAAACATATCAAAAAAATGTCAAACTAGAAAATTCATGAAATTGCTAAATAGCTATATAAAATTGTTGGAAATAATACGTTGCGCAATTGTTCGGAATTCGGAAACAGACGCTTTTAAAAGTTGGATTATCTCTTGATATACGCGTTTGAACACGGGCAGACAAAATAAGTATGATTGTATTTACAAAAAAAGAAATATTTCCCAAACTCGAAAGTTATTTCAGATTTTAGTACTTTTGCTTGCAAAAAATATCTGTAGCTTACACCTCCACATACTAACTGATTAGCTTACCTCAACATACTAATCTTTAATTTCCCCTCGGGGCGAGATAGCCAGAGACCACACAGGAAGCTTGTGCTCCTATTAATTATAAAAAAGAACTCAGGCTAAATACCTGGTTCTTGTGCGGTGTTTTGGATAGAACATACAGGGTGTCCCGATAAAATGTCCGGACCATATTTGGTATGTCAATAAAAATCTAATTTATGCGATCTTAAACCATGTATAAAGCCCCATAAAAGCAAATGATATGGAATTGCCAAAGGAAATCTTAACAGCAACAAAGTTACACACCAAGTCAAGCCGTTGACAAATTTTAAAAATAGAACGAGATAAAACGTATATTTTTTTTACAGTCAATCCAATTCGGTTTGCTTGAATTTACAACCAATGAAAAAAAAAGCAGCAAACTAAATCGATAAAAGTTCGCATAAATAAATTTCCTATTGACATACCAAATATGGTACGGACATTTGTGTGGGACACCCTGTATTTCGTAATGTATATTTTACTTTGTTTTTTACTTGTTGTATATATACATTTTTGCTCAATGGAGTGTTTTGTTTGAGGTTCATTCCAGTTGAAATGGGTTCCAATTACACATTGGAATTTACAAAAAAGATGCCACACGTTTTTAACTCTGTGACTTAAAAGAGGAAAGTGCGAATGTTTTATTTTGTAAACAAACTTGTATTGCTTCTTTTTAATACTTGTCTTGTTTGTTTGCCAAATTGTTATTTATCGTTAGTTTCTTTAATAAATAAAAATATATCAAGCACACCATGTGAGTATTTCAGCCTACAAAATACATTTAAAACAGAGGCGGATCCAGAAGCACGTCAACATCTGCAAAGGAGAGTGAAAATAAAACATCTTGTACTATTTCTAATTATCATCATTGTATTTTGCTCACCTACGCATGTGTTTGCAGCATTCTAGATCCGCCTATGAAAAATACTTTTTCAATTTCATTTTTTAATGTAAGACCGTCCTAATATATTTCTTAGCATAATAATGGCAACCTCAGAGAAGATTTCACTTATTCTGATAGTTATAATATTCTTAATGACAAATTGGTGTAAATGTTCAAAGAGTTAATGTAGAAAAACCATTTTACATAGATTTTTGGTTATTCCATTTGAATACAAAATGTTTCTAACATTTAAGACAAAGCTCAATACTGTATGAGTATGTTCTTAGGATATAATAATTTTTTTTGCATTTCTTTCCCAACTTTCTTATAGAATATGTTTTTATAAAAGCGTGTATTTATCTTGCTTGTCTTAATAGTTCTTATTAATACTTTAGTACTTTTGCTTCATTAAGGGTAGTGTGTACCCTTGATGTATGATTTCAGATTATGTTAAATATCTTTTGATCTGTTTTACTTTTCATATTAAAAGTATATATTTTCTGAAAGCTGACATGATTCTCTATTTTGTGATATAATTTTTGAAAAATAATAACATTTTCAATAATAAACTTAAGCAATCAAAGAAAAAAATACATAGTCTTCTTTCAACAACTCCAAGTACCCTCCTCGTTATTTTTTTTTAAAGAAAATTACGTCATTGTAATCCCTGATAAATTGTTTAAAATATTGAGGGCTCAAAATAATTTGCCTCACTTTTTTTTTAACTTTTCCAAAAAAAAGTTACGATAGTTTTTGTGTTGAAAAGCTATAAAAAGCACTTTTTTTCATACTCACATTCGTTTATCACGCATAAAAGCTGCTGTTATATGTATCATTTACGTAATAAGTAAACAAACATTTCTTCTATTACTCAAAACATTTCTATTTTACATTTCAATTAATTTTTTTATAAATACAGCAATATTTCAATAATAACAAAGAAATTTATATTTCTGATTTCGGAATTAGAAACTAGATAAAAAGTTACATCTGAAAGCATCAAAAAAAGACATTTTTATCCTTAATAATTCAACAGCATTACCCAAAAGATTGTACAGCTTGTTTATGTTTTTTGTTAAAAAATAGTTTCATATCATAATAGTTTCTTTCAAACTTGTTTTAATCAAAAGTAAGCAAAATATATTTGGTAAGAAAATCATATTTTGAGGGAAAAAATTTTGACGGAATTTACTTTCGCGGATGAGAGGGTCGAAAATTGAATTTCGCGGAATTGAATTTCGCGGATAGGCCAATTTAAAAAATTTCGCTGAATTTAATTTCGCGGATGAGCAGTTTTCAGAAAAAAAATTAACACAATAAATAGATCAGTTTCAATAACAATACCTCTTTTTAAGTCTTTCAAACTAAACACTGGAATATAAAATTTGTAACAGTAAAATATCGAAAAATAGAATTTAAATATCGTTGGTAAGTCTAAATTTTGTCATCTTCAGAGACAAATCGAAAATTTTTCGTACTTCTTCAGCAGTTTCATTTTCGTATTCGTCGCTCGAGCTCTCGTCGTAATGTGTCGCATAATATTAAAAAAAAATTGATATTTCGCGGAATTGAGGCGCGAGAATTTAATTCTCTTTCATATGGGCCTCAATCATTGACCTTTATTTTGAAGTGGTCAAAGGTTACGGCTCCTGGAAGCCGACACTGTATTTTTGACCCCAGATGTCACGTATACATGAGAACTGTGTTTTTCTTCTTTATGCTTTCTTTTTTACTCTTTTGCCTTTAATGACGTAGTAGTTCCATTCTTCTCCATTATCAGACGCGCTACTATAAAAAGAGATGTTTTAAAAAGATTTTCTTTAACAAAAAACTCAAAAAGAAGGCATTTTTGTTTAGAAAAAAAGTGATTTATACATGTCCAAGTGTTTAAGAGATAATCTAAAAAGTTTAAAACAAATTTTATTTTTCACTTGTGTTTCCCTCTTTAAGAAACGTAATAAGAAACTCGTCATATTTAATAACATAATATTTTAGAGTTTAGAAATAAAACAAGAAATTTTGTTCAGAAAACTTTGTTATAATGAATGAAAAACGAAGATAGCTACTATGTACAATGTACATGCAACTGTACATAAATAAATATTCATAAACAAAATTTTACCTAAGAAACTTCTTAAGAAACTCGAGGCCTGAAATTCAGGATTTGCTAAGAAACTCGAGGCGTGATTCGAACAATGTGGTTTCTTATTAAAAAAAACGTATAGATACATATAACTGTGTTCTCAAGTTAATAATTACTTTAGCTAAATGTTTTTCTCTAAATTTCCTTATATATTTTACTTTTAGGAATGAGTTGCCTTCAACTTTCGTAGCTGAATTTCACAATGAAAACCTATCACGAAAAATGGAATATCATAGACTTGGCAAAACTGATATAAAAGTATCTAAGCTGAGCCTTGGTAAGAAGATTTTGTTTTTGTTCAGTTAAACTCTGTTCAAATATACCTTGCTAAATTCAGATTAGATAGTTCGAATCACTCTATCGCGTTTTCAGTATTTTGAATTATTTTTAGGCCATGTTGCAGTTATTTTTAAACAAAATTGGAATTTTCTTTTTGTTCTTGAAAGATGATAGTCTAAGTAAGATTATTCACTAAATCCTTTATTGTCATATCTCTTGGGATCATTGTAAAAAATTGTTTTCGATATCTCATATCTAAGGGGAGTCATAAGTATCCAGAGAGCTGATTAAAGTGAATATTAACTCCAGGAGTGCACTTTTGAAAGGTATATATTTTTAATAACATTTGTTAATAATATATACAGGGTGTCCCACAAAAATGTCCGGACTATATTTGGTATGTCAATAAGAATTTAATTTATGTGAAACTACATCGAGGACCCCACGTGAAACTTGCTACTTTTGTTTCATTGGTTGTAAATCCAAGCAAACCGAATTCGATTGGCTGTAAAATAAAAATAAGTTTTTTTTGGTATTGTAATTAAATGTAAAGTGTTTTCAAAACTAAATTTTTCGAATTTAAAACTTATATCATTGGAAATCTTTAATTTTTCTCTTTCCAATGGTGTAAAAATCGCATTATTAAAGTTTTTTATTAACATACTAAAATTTTTTTAAAGTTTCATGTATTTTATCTCGTTCTATATTTAGAAATTCATTAATGGCGCGATTTAATAAACCTCCATAAAACCAAATGATATGAAATTACGTATGTTAATTGGATGCACAGAAGTAGTTATATAATGTACTACATTATATTTAATAATAATTTAAAAAAAAACGTATATATTTTTTATTTTACAGCCAATCAAATTCTGTTTGCTTGAATTTACAACCAATGAAAATAAAGTAGCAAACGTCAAGTGGGGTGCTCGATATAGATTTGCATAAATTAAATTCTTATTGTCATACCAAATATGGTCCGGACATTTTATTGGGACACCCTGTATATCTTTTTATCACAAAGGTACATCAACTTTAGGTGGAGTATTTGGTGAAGTAAAAGAAAGCGAGTGTTTTGATGTGTTGGAATATTGCTTGAAAAGTGGAATTAATTATATTGACACGGCACCATGGTATGGCAATGCCGAACAAGTGGTTGGAAAGGTTTACAATATTTTGTTATTTAACTTGAGATTTAATGAATTTCATTTACTTGTCAGTTTTAAATTAACTATTCTGGACGTTTTAATTTTGGAAAGAAATACTCATAAAAAACTTCGAGCCTTATGGATTCTATATAAAAAATTAGCATTTATAATTCCCATAACATATACATACTTAAATAGTGCGTTACGTTAATATCTATAATCACTAAAAATATTATCAAGAAAACTTGATATAACCTGTTAAAATTTGTTCAAATATTCAAGTCAAGATATAATAGGTTTAAATATTTTAAGTTAGTATAGTTTTTTATTTATAATAGTTATCTCAACTTAAAGTTCCCTTGTTATTACAGGGTTTGAAAGAAAGAAATATTCCAAGAGAAGCATATTACATTGCCAGTAAAGTAAGTATCATTAACGAATGAAGTATCATATCACATGTTATTCAGAGAGTTTGCAATTAGCGCCTAATCGGCAAATATATTTTTTTCTTTTGTCCTAAATTAAATCCAAAATATATCAATACGGCTTTGTGCTAAGTAAAATTCGCACCCCAAGTTATCTTAAATATTTATTTATCTTACATTAAGATTAAAGGAGAATTAATGTCAACATATTTTGCCTTAAATCATTAATTATCCACACACAAGTCGAGCTTTAAATTCTAAATGATCTAGAAGTGATTAAACTAGATAGAAATGATTTGATCAAACCATCATTGAACAATCAAGTATTTTGTCTAAAATCTCACTCATGATATGAATTACGACACTCTGATGGTTATATTTAATAGCACAGTTAAAAAACGGTTTTATATTTTATAGAAACATATCACGATATTATTACGTATTATGAATTTTCCTTTTAGTGTCATTTATGAACTTTATTGTATTTATTATATCTCCAGCAATGATGCATTGTAGTAGTTGTATTTATACCAGCTTTGTTGTAATGAGTAGCACCGCTCGGTTAATCTAATCTGTGTGGTAAGTCACTGGAAGCTGAAAGTATGGTGTGGCGCTCCACTTTAGCAATCAATCTTCCTAGTTTAGTGCTAACAAAATGGGGATTCGATTTTCGTTGAATAGTTAATACCAAGGAAGTAGAACTTTCTACTGAAACTAGATCTTCCCTATCTACTTACTTACTTGTTGTAATCTTTTCAGTTACCTGATGATGACTGACACTCAGCCGAAACATGTCGTTACAAAAAAATGTTGTTTTTATCAAACGTCTAACTACATGTAGCTCTAAATTAGGCTTTAAAAACCTCTCTGTGAAGTATTTCTTTAAACGAAAGGTTAAGTGAATATTTTGAAGATGCAGTTCAACCCCGATTTTCCGAACACCGGATTATTCGAATTCCCCGATTTTTCGAATTATTTCTTTTGGCCCTTGATTTTGCCTTGAGAAACTCTTTTAATTTACCCCAGATTTTTCGAACTTTGGTTTTTCGAATTCAACGATTTTTCGAACCTTTTTATGGTCCCTTCGAATGAATACCCTCGATATTTCGAACTTTTATTTACATATTTTCGTACATTATTCCCTTTGGAATAATGTACGTAAATTTGTGCATGTGAGTGTCACGAAATAAATGTAGAGAGAAATATATTTCGCTTGAATAAAGAAATTAGGTTAATAACAAATTTGAACACCCTTTGAAATCGGCTGAAATCTTTCTCATTTATTATTACTTATAGAATCGATTTTTATCAAATAAAAAAAAATATATTTTGACGTTAATTCTGTTATAAATATTAATAATTTTGCATTAAGTTAATTTGCTTGTTTTATTTCAGGTTGGTCGTTATGAACAAGACGTGAGAAAAATGTTTGATTTCAGTGCGGAACGTGTTATGCAAAGTATTGACAAAAGTTTAAAACTTCTTGGTGTTGAATATCTTGATGTGTTGCAAGTTCATGATATGGAGTTTGCTCCTTCAATTGATATCGTAATAAATGAAACTCTACCTGCTTTGCAAAAGGTTGGTTTATCAATACTTATTAACGATACACAATTTACGGAAAACTCTTGAAATTTGATCTTGCCTCATTTTTGCCTTGATTTATAGTTATAAAATATCTCTTCATCTAGGCAAAAGATTGTGGTAAAATTAAATACATTGGTATCACTGGATATCCTTTGGAAAACTTTAAAACAGTTTTAGAGAAAAGTAAAGTTCAAATTGATACAATCTTATCGTATTGTCATTACACGTTAAACGATACATCTTTAGAGGAATATTTGCCTTATCTTAAGGTAAACTAGATTTTATCATTATATAATGTTTTTTTTTTTTATTATTATTAGTGACCTATAACATATTTACTACAGCAAAGGTTAAAAGTACTCCCTGTGTTGTGTACATTTTATATTTGTTGATTAGAAATAAATTTAATACTATAATCCTCTTGTTTTTCAATTTTCTTTATTGCTCTCAACATCTTTATTCTAATTTTAAGTCTAAAGGAGTTGGCATAATTAACGCATCGCCAAACAGTATGGGTCTGTTAACAAATAATGGACCTCCTAAGTGGCATCCAGCTAATAACGAAATCAAGTCGGTTTGTCGAGAAGCTTCTAATTACTCAAAGGTATCTTTAAGCGGTAGAATCTTTACCATGAATTTTAAGGTGTTATTTTTATTCAGGTATTACCTTAAATTAGAGATCATTTAAATATGATAAACAACAGATGTTACATAGTTGACAGCGACTTAAGTTAAATATAATATCCTATAATATATATTGTAATGAAATGCTTGTTTTTAAATGAATTATCTATTTTGTTGTAGAGAAATTCGGTGCGCCTTGCACGATTGGCTTTAAATTTTTCATGTGGTCATATTGACGTTAACACGACGCTCGTATCTGCAAGTAAGATGGAATATATGCAGACGAATATCGATGTTGTTGTCAATGGTCTAACGTCTCATGAAAGAAATGTTTCCGAAGAAATTCGTCAAAGGTAAATTTATTTATTTATTTTTAAATTAATAGTGGGATATAGGTACGGAGTTAGTAAAAAGATCGAAAAAGTAAATATACTCTATACCTACACCTTTGAAATAAGAATTTTTTTTATATACACATATTTACATATTAATTCCAGTCAACTAACATAGTAAAAGTATATATCAGAAATTTATACTTTATTGTCAGTAAATATTGCGGGATTACAATTTCACGAATCAAGGAAAATTATGCATTTTGCCGAAATTTAACTAACAATCCCTTTTTTTTCAAATATGTTATTAATTTTTTTAAATATTTTTGACACCGAAAATACGTCCTATACGTATTTTTTATAAAATGTATACTAATTTCCACTTTTCGTAGATGGCTCATTTGAGGATTTTTAGTGTGGTATTAATTCTCAAAATAATTTTTTTTCACGCTCTTTGTCAGTTACAAAATCAAAACATTAATTGAAATCGAAAAGTTAAAAACGAAAGAACTTTTGATCAACATTAAACTACCTATTCACTTCTTTAAAATATTACAATATAACTAATAATACATAACAACAAACCTCCAAAGATTGGAGAGAATAAACGCAAGAATTTATTGTAATTGATTAATTGAAAAATGAAGAAAAAAATATATCGTTATTAAATTTTTTTTTTTTTTTTTTTTTTTTTTTGCCAAAATGGACAAAATGTCATTTTACGCAGGTACTAATTTGCGCGGTTTTGGGCAAATTCCGAATTATATATACTCTTTCTCTATTTTTTAGATTTTTCATCGGTTTAAAAAATCGTAATTGGGAAGGGGAAGAGGTCATGCAATACAAGAAGGAACTTACTGAGATTGTTCAAACTGATGCTGCCTAATTGTTCTGGTAAAATTTCTTCGAGCTTTAAAAAAGAAAATGTTAGAATTATGTCAAGCATGGTACCTTAAGGAAAGAAATTCCACGAAATTTCTTCTTTTTTTTCTCCTTTATTCCGGCAGTTATTAACTGGGTATTACGAAAAACGAACGACACTTATTGTTTGTGTTACGTTTTTACAATGAATGACCTACCAATATATTTCATACATTTGAATATTAATTTAATTATATACAGGCGTTTAGATTTATGTTAACATTTTAGTTTTGCATGCTAAATAACAAAAAAACAAATGATTCACAACACATTGAAAATGGGGCTTTTTTAAATATTTGTTTGAAAATTGAAAAGTTTTGGAACTTTGCTCATTCGTAAAATTAAATTCCGGTAAAGTAAGAAATTCTTTTCACCCATTAAGGTAAAAAGTAATTTCATTGAACAACGTCAAATTTAATTTTTTTACCCCTCCCCTTCCTCCCTATGTTAAAAAGCTAAAAGGTTATAATGACGATTTTTCCCAAATTAAAAACGTTATAATTACTCTGAAATCCGGTTTTTAAATTAGATAGAGCCAAGTTAATCTTGAATGAAAAAAAAATATTTTAAAACATATTTTTATGACACAAGTTAATGAAAACCAATTAAGTATAACCTATATAATTATCAAAGCGTTTAAATTCCAATCACTTCTGTAATTTGTAAGTTATAAAAGACTGTAAGTGATGTATTTCACAATAAATAAAGCTAAATCTGCAGACTTGGTCGATGCGATTAGTGTATGAAATGCATCTCAATGAAGGGAAATCTCAACTTCGTCTTGTTCTTATTAGTGCAAGCATATATTGATGGAATCACCACCTTAAATGTAATTAATAGTAATATATGATTTTTCCGTATAGTTTGTTTTACTCCTTAGACATTTATAAATAAGAATTTCTTTGGTTGACCATAACCAGAGAAGTGACAAAATTCTTTTGAAGGGTTATAGGATCCACAATATGATGAAACCACAGAGATTTGACTTAGTCAAATATATATGTTTATCTTTGCATTTTCATAAATCATTTTAACAAGTTAATTCCATTAATTAAAAGATGGCTTCTAAGCCAACGTCCGGAAGGATCTGTAACACATCAAGAAAGCAAGCGAATACTTCCTCCAATAACATCAAACGTCAAAGAATTTTCCACAATTTAAAGATTTGATATATCTCCAAGATCTGGCAGCTAGTGACGTAGTGGACCTAGGAGCAACAATCAACTCGTGCAAGACAATACTTTATTGTAGTTGATTTTAGGTAATTTCTTTGTAATTGAGGAACACGAATTTAACTTTATTTAAATGAATAATAAGGGACAAAACGGAAACGAAACACGCGTTCGAAGGCGCCCGAAGAATATTTTTTAAGCATTACTTTGTGAATAGGCTTTTATTAGAGATAATTTTTTTAGATTTTTTTGACGTTGCTTTTTTTTGTTCAACGAGATTCAAGAGAGAAGGACGTGCTGAGAATTTAGAGAACGTGCTGAGAAGTTTTGTCGGTTTCTGAGAAGATACTTGAGAATTCGTTGACTGATACTTATATCGCTTTTATTTTGAAGTTTTATACGTAATTTTATGGTTGAATAAATTTTACGTCTACGTCTACGTCAAGTCAAGGATGATGAGGTTGGGTTCCGGGAGCTATTTCTGTTTAACACCTAAGGAACAGTCAAAAAATTAGTTTATGCACAGATTTCCTCCCTATTTCCAACAATATTATGTTCCTTTGGGAACATTTTGGTTAGTTTGTTTATTGCAATAAAACCTTTAGTTCGTAATTGAACATTTTATGCTTTTTGTTTACTTTAAAAAATGAAATATTCTTTTGTTTCTTTTATAATGGAACATGTTCTTGTATATGATTTAAAGAACACATTGTTTCCAAATGTGTAAATGATAAGTTTCCAATTAAAAAAACGCTTTTGATTTTTCATTTACTGAACAGTTTATTTAAAAAGCCCTTGAACAATATGGTTGCTTTTGCGGGTATCACTTTTTGGTGGATTTTTGGTAATCGGTTCCGAGCAATCACACTGTGATCGTTTCTGCTCAACCGTCCGCCGGGTAACGCTAAGAATTACCACACTCGCTACAAGGAAGCCTTAGTACAGCTACCAACAGTAAATCACTGAGAGCGATTCAGTACCTTATTGTCCAAAACCCTTCTAATACGTCGTAACCTTATCTTTGATTGCAATTCATATGAATAAAAAACGCTTTAAAAAGTACAAAACTGAAAAGACAAAAAAATTTAATCAATACCGTTTATGGAGCTTTGGTACACTTAATATTCGCACCGGTAAAGAGAATGATGACGGGGTCAAAATTTATTCGATTGCAAAAGAAATGTCCAGAATTAACCTCCAATTTCTCCTTCTTCAAGAAGTGGTATTATGGGCATTAACTTGAAAGATCATGGGTTTAATCTCCGGGTTGTCAATGTTTATTCTCCAACTGACTGTGATGGTACCGAAGAACAGAAAAATAAGTTCTATTCTGATCTTAAAAAAGCCAGCAAAAAGCATCACAAACACCAGAAGTTGATAATTGCGGGGAATTTCAATGCAACAACCGGTATTGCTAAATTCAAAAGCAACTTCGATGGTACCAAAGTAATTGTTGATAGATGCTGCAACGATAACGGGCAAAGGCTGAAACAACTCTGCCGATCTGAAAATTTGAACATCTCTTCGACTTTCTTCAAACACCGGCTACTCCATCGCTACACCTGGCACAGCAACGACAAAAAGACTAGGAAAATTCTAGATTATATATTAGCTGAACAATACATCCAACAATACGTTACTAATTGTCGTGTCTACAACAGTTTTGATGTTGAGACAGATCATCAACTATTAAAAGCAACCGTATATGCTCAGACAACAAAAAGGGGAAGAAAGAGATATTGCAAAAATCCAACTCTTCCAAAGAAACGACTACAAATAAAAGAACTTCAGGACAAGAATACGCAAGAACAATTCATTATTGCCCTAGATGAGAAACTGAGAACTACCAGAAATGCAAATGCTGATACCTCAACAAAATCAAAAAACCTTATTGACGCACTTACCAGAACAGCTATAGAAACTCTACCTGTAAAGCAGAAGGAAGTCGAAATTAATGATATATGGGAATCACACGTTATACCTCCTTCATGGACACACTCAAAACTTGTCGCGCTATGAAAAAGAGCATCTAAAGGAAGTCCATCCGACCCAAAATCTTACAGGGCATTACAAGTAGGAACACTGCTCTGCAAAGTGCTT
>JAUEKX010094315.1:0-25153 GCA_031834005.1 Dendronotus venustus
AAATGGAAGTTACTGCTCAATTTTCAATCTCAAATTGAGCAATTTTTCAAAAAGGGCTGGCACTTAAAGGGTTAATGGCGTAAAATATTTTCTAACACAAATATTTTGTATTTATCATCAGCAAATAATTAACGCATTCACCAGTCATTTAATATTATATTTTTCTAATATAGATTATTTACCCGCAGCAGTTCCGTATGTATGATCATTTCTTGGTCCGGTTCCAGAAGATGATGTTCCAGCATTATCTCTTGTCCAATCAAAATTATCACCATTCATGTTTGTCCAACCACACATATTGGTATCTTCGAAAGTACATTCAGCTAAAGATGAAAACATATCAATGTGTGTTCAATAACTGGATAGCTAAAAGTGATGAGTTTTAATCAATATCTTAGTAGTCTCGCAATACCTTACCTGTAGGAGGACAAAGAGCACTATCCAAACTGATATCATCAAGCGCTATATCACCTTTAAAACCAGATCCTTTCACACCTTCCAAAATAAGCTAAAGAGAAGAATTATATGATATTAATCACGATAAAAAAGTTATCATAAGCATCTGCAACAAAATAGAATTTTCTCAAATAATAACAAGAAACTAGTCTCAAAAAAATTATTATTATTATTATTTAGTGTAAAAAAAGCACATTTCTAATTTTCATACTTGAAATTTAGAGGAGGATGAAATATCCAAAGTGGCATGTCGCCAGCGTGGTCCCTGTGTTCCAGATTTCTGCCATAACATATTCATGACGTTATTAGATTTCGTATAAACTGTGAGGTTAGCCACATGATCACCGTACATATGATACCAAAACTGCAGACACATTTGACTGGTAGATGGAATCATATCTGATACGAGACGAGCTGCATCATTTGGTTTACGTGGATATGATGTTTCGATGTAAACGTACCATCCACCTGGAGGAAAAAAATGTATATATAATAAAACGAAGCATTTTACCAAACAAAAACAAACTGTTTTTACTATAAAGACACATTTCTCTATTAGTCACATGAACTTTTTTATAACATGGCAGGCCTCCTTAGAGCTATATATATTTTCTTTCAAACCAAACTAGCATGCATAAAACGTCCAAAGATAGCAGACAATTAATCAATTCAAGAAACTTACTTGCACCAGTTGTGTGATCAACAGATGGACCAGTACCAACTGATGCTGTTTTTCCTTGTTTTCTTGTCCAATTAAAGGGTGCATTAGCCTCATCTTTCCAATTACATTTATTATATGTAAAGTTACATGTGTATTGGTTTGGCGCTAAAAAAAATCATTACGAAATTATTTCAAATTAATAAATGAAATAAACTGCTCAATATTTGAATTCAGATGAAGAAAATATATAACATACGCAGTGTGGGCGAGAGTGTGGTTGTGGTTGTAGTTGGTTTTGGTGTAGTTGCAACGGAACCAGCTGGATGGTTCACACAACGGAAATTGGTAAAAATTATATCATCAACTGCAATATCACCAGTGACGGTGGTACCACGTATTGCTTCGATTACAATCTAAACAGTAAAATAACAATGTCACAATTTAAATCTAATCGACACCAAATGAAGCCAAAAGTTTCAACGTAAAACGTTTTATTGATATTCCATTTGATATTATAAAAGGAGAAGAAATAGAATATGTTGGAAAACAAACCTGGTAATCGGTAGCAGAGGTAATGGGAGCTTGACAGCTGAACCAATCACCATTTCCATTCTCACCCGAAAGTGTCCAAATCTTCGTCATTGTGGCATCAGTATCATTCTGTCCACGAACGTACACATTCAAATCACCAATACCACCACCTTTCATGTGAGCCCAAAACTGAATACAACGACCATACGTAGGGTTGAAGTCTTCTGACACCAATTGGGATTTTTCGCCAGAGTTCCAATTTGATGCCTCGATGTACACATATTTTCCTAAGTTGAAATTTGTACGATGTGCTTACAGTTTAGAAGTATTGTTGTCAGGAATTTCCGATGGACAAAATTTTGCGAAAAAGATATTGTTAAACACGAATTTTTAATTCTGCGAAATTTTAATTATTATTGTAAATGTTTTAAAAATAAACTTCCTTGAGGTAATTCTAATTGCCGTATTTTTATTTTCACTTTACAAAATTCTACCTGATTTAAATTGAAAATTTGACATTTCATTCGTTATAAAAGATAATAATTCTTGCGAATTTTACTCTACTCTACTCTCTGAACCGCCAAATTCAATTCTGTAAAAATGCAAAAAATATTTTTTAAGACACAAGTTGTTTCTGTTCCATTTAGCAAAACATCCTATTTGGTCATCTAGGGTCCCATTTATTAAAATATACTGTACTATTATTCTTTTATGTATGATTGGCAGAAAACTTATGACAAACTTATTTACCGTTTCCAGAAGTGTGATCCTTAGTTGGTCCAGTGAATATACTTGCAGTTTTTCCACTATTTAAGATCCAATCGAAATCATCGTTCTTTGTCTTCACATTTCTCCAAGAACATAATCCGTTGTCAAATGAACAATCACCAGGTGGTGGACAATATCCTTGATTAGTCTTCAAATCATCAACAGCAATGTCTCCCAAGAATGATAAACCTCGAACACCTTCGATAACAATTTGACGTCCTGCTCTTGGTCGAATATTGACTCGAGCAATTTTCCACTGGTCTCCATGGTTACCTTTACGTTGCCATGTAAGACTAGTTCCTCCATTCGGCGTCTACAATGAATAAAAAAGGAAAAAATGCTGACTAAAGAAGCTTGTGCAGAACTTTTTTCCGAATTGTTTTATTACCATTAATATTAAATTTATAAAAATATTAAGAATTAGCATTAACAAATATCTGACTAGTTGAAATTGCAATAGTTTTCAACGTAAGTCATTACGGTATAGCGCAAGAACTTACTTTGACGTAAATATTGAGTTGCCCGATATGAAAGCCTTTCATGTGGAACCAAAATTGCAAACAGAAAGGTTGATTATCGGGAAGTAGTGGTCCAATCAATCTCGCCTTATCCCCAAAACGTCGCCTACCAGATGCCTCAGTGTAAATATAATAACCCTGTGGTGTTTGAAGGGTGTGGTCGACTGAAGGACCTGTTCCATAGCTGGCAGTTCCACCTTTGTTTCTCGACCAATCAAAATCACCGGATGGATCTTTCATGAAACCACACATGTTATGTTCAAAGTCACAGAATGCTGAAATACGAGATACGAACAACTATAACGTGTGGATTTTTTTTATAAGAACTATAGTTAAAAAAGTCTCGAAATCATGCCTCAAATAAAGATGAAATTAAAAAACACAGAAAAAAGTTCTACTTTCTTTAGCCATGTGTAAGAATTAGAAAGGTTTTTCGGACTTGTATGACAGTCGCATCTTATATGACGTAAACGTGTTTATAATAAATTGTTTAAAATAATATATTTAAATAGAGATATACCTGGAGCTGGGCAAGGTCCATCTTTAATATCAATGTCGTCAATAGAAATATCTCCTTTGTAATCGTTTCCTCTGATTGCTTCAATGACAACCTAACAAAATACACTTTTATATATAAATAGTATGTAGAGAAGGAGACTCAAATAAAGAGAAAACAATCAGTGAAATGTTAACCTGGTAAGAGTATTGTGAAGTAAGATCAACTTGAGCATATCTCCACACGTCACCATTATCACCAACACGATTCCACAACTTGGAGTACGATCCTCCAACAAGTTTATACACACTCAAAGCTCTTATGTGAGTTCCATACATATGGAACCAGAAGGTGAAACAGTGGGACTTGCCAGTTGTTTTATCGGATGGAATGACAGGACTCATCAAACGTGCATTGAAACCATCTTTTTGCGGGAAGGATGCTTCGATGTATAAATATATTCCAGTTGCTGAAACAAAAAGAATGTCAGTTTATATCACGAAAAATCAACTACGAGTGTGGCCAATCACACGCGTGTTTAGCGCTACGCGTGCGATCGTGAGCGATAAGAACATTACTTGAATTTGCATGTGTGACTCTCACACTATGGTACAGAATGAGAAGACTGGTTATTTATTTTTTAATTCACTCTTGTAAAGTTACTTGTGTTTTGCGCGAGCGAATCAACGTATTATTTATTAATTAAGAGATCTTACCGAAACATAGCATAATAGCTTCACTATTATTATCACTAATTTTCGAAAAATTAATTATCAAGATACACTTGAAAAGATTCATTTGTAAAAAAGATAAGGATAATACGCACTATTTCCAGTAGTATGATCAGTAGATGGTCCAGTATTTGATGACGCAGAAGATCCTTTGTGAAGTGTCCAATTAAATTTATCAGTAACATCTTGACTCCAACGACAAATGTTGTTGTTTTCAAAGTTACAACCCATCAAAGTTTGGGGAGCTGAAAAGATAAATAATAAATTATAATACAGGGTTGATCATTACAAGCAGTAAAAACTAATGGATTTATGAGTGAACTTACACAAAGTAGTTGTTGGTGTTGTAGGTGCAACAGTTGTAACATAGTTAGGATCAGCTTCGAGTGGTTGAATTGGACATCTACCAATGGAATACACAATATCATCAATCGCAATATCTCCTCGCACATTTCTCCCAATTACCCCTTCAAAAACCAACTAAAATAAAATGTTTTCAATAATTCACAATTGAGTACCTCTGTAAGAGATATTTTCTTTTGAACAAACAAGAAAACATATATATCAAACTATATTATTGGAAAACAAGATAATCAACCATCAATAAGACGAATTGCATTATTAAACTTATTACGCCGGCTTTAATTGACCTAAGATGCAAAAATAACACCATTAAGAGCCGGCTACATAGGACCCAACAAAGTCTATGATACGACAAACCAAAATCTACGACACTACAATTAAGTAAAAAGTTGCTTTTACACACCTGATAGTCCACCTTGCTATAAATAGGAGCTGTTCCTTCCATCCATTTATTAGCTTGGTTTCCAGACAAACTCCATATCATCTTTTCATTTGTGGAACCTTTGCCTGTTTTAATATAAAGATTCAAAGTACCGATACCACTACCAGTCATGTGATACCAAAAACGTAAACAATATGGAAAAAAATTCCAAAACTGTTTATTCATCTGCTCCGAATACAAACGTGCTTTCTCTCCAGACTTGCGAGGTTTTGAAGCTTCGATGAAAATGTAGTTACCTAAAAGAAACCACAATCAATCATTATTGATTTTGAAGAGAACGTTTGTTAGAATAAAAAACTCAAATTTAGTTTTTATTATTAGTCAACACAGACAAAATACATAGTCTTCGTCAAAAAGGTAAAGTGTATATTCGCAAGGATACATCTTTTATTAGACTCCTTAATTTCGCAATTAAGATTTATCTATATAAAATCGCCCCTTAAACATTTATAAAACAAAAAAAATTTAGTGAGTGGGTGAAAGACAATATCAATTCATAATAATTAAAATTACAAACCATTTCCATTTGCAAGAGAGTGATCGGTTTTTGGTCCAGTCCATCGAGAAGGTGTATTTCCTTGTGCGACAATCCAATCAAAATCATCATCATTGGGGCTGTTTGTCCATGTACAGCGATCACCGTTCTCAAAGTCGCATGTACCTAAAGATACATTGTTAAACAATTGTGTTAAAGTGTAATATTATAATTTGCATATTGAAATCCATATGATTTTTTAGTTAATTAGTTTCTTTAAGAAAAAATGTACCTTTTTTGTTACAAGGTCCATCAAGCATCCTCAAGTCATCGATAGCAATATCCCCTGTATAACTAGAGCCACGAATACCTTCGAGAATCAACTAAAAATAATCAACAAGATTATATGATGTAAAATGTAGACAATGAATATTGATAACTATTACACAGGAGATTCATCTACTTACTTTAAAACTGGGTTGACTGTAAATAGTGAGTTGTCCAATTTGCCAACGTTTTCCTTGTTCACCTGATTTTGTCCATGATGGGTTAGTTTTTTGGTCACCTGCTTTGACAGTGTATATATTTAAAGTGCCAATAGATGATCCAGTCATGTGGTACCAAAACTGGAAACACTGTCCATTAGTTGCACCGTTTCCAGGATAATCAGGTGATTGTACAGAAGCTTTATCGTTAAGTTTCAAACTTCCAGATGTTTCAATGTATAAATATTTGCCCTTATTATTGTTGTAAGTATGATCAGCAGAAGGTCCAGTTTTAACGGACGCTGTTGCACCTTGACCAATAGACCAATCGAAATCATCATTCTTAAGATTGGTCCAGCCACAAAGCGGAGGGTTGGTTTCTTCAAAGGAGCATTCCACTAAATAAGAAGATTACTTAGCCCAATAAGTCATGTCCATTTAAGTCTACGCAACAATTTTGTTAAAATATCAAATCAATATAAAGCATTCACTTACATGGTCCTTGACATTTATCAGTAACAGTAATATCATCAATAGCAATATCTCCTAGAAAACCATTTCCTCTGATAGCTTCGATAACATAGACGTAAGGTCCTCTATAATTCATGTAGACGTGAGCAGGTTTCCAGTTATCACCATGGGAACCATACTTCGACCAGATAGGCGTTCCTAGAGAAGTAGATTGTGGATTTTTAACATAAACATTCAATTTATTGACATGTGTTCCATACATATGGTACCAGAAATTCAAACATTTAGCCATCGAAATAGAAGGGCTGATTAATTGAGCCGAATCATTTGCTTTTCTTGGGGAAGATGCTTCGATATACGCATAGTGACCCATTGCTAAAATGAAAAAGATAAGTTTAAAAATAATTTACATTAATAACGGAAGGTAATGGAACAACAATATCATATTTTATATAATTGTACCAAAGTGTGTTTACTCACATTGAATGATTTTTTATTTTAATGAAATACATACTTGGTGAGAATGTGAATTGTTTGTTCACAGCTGCACAATTTTTATAGATTACAAGTTGGTTTCCATCAGTAGTACTTGCTCTTTTCAACGCTAGACAAAGACCAGATGAATGTTGAAAAGCTCCATTGGTTAATTTCGTCCATTTATCAGTACATGAGTCTTTTATAACAATCTAAAAGAAAAAACATTGGTCCAAATAGTAAAAAGTATAACCAAAAGCTTCATAATTTATAGAAAAGTAAGAGTCGAAAAATTTTTTTTAAAAACTATATATCCGACTGTACTAACAAACAGTCATCATCAGAGTGACGATTATTTAAAGTTAAAAAAGTTAAAGAAGTAGCTAAAAAACGTATCACAATAATGATAATGTATATAATAGTGATAATATTTATTAGTCCAAATAAATTCGGGGGTGAGTGGCTTATTTAAGGATAGTGTGTACCGTTGATGTATGATTTTAGATTATATTAAATATCTTCTGATCTGTTTCATTTTTCACATTAAAAGTATATATTTTCTGAAAGCTTACATGATTCTCTATTTTGTGATATAACTTTTGAAAAATAATAATATTTTCAATAATGAATTTAAGCAATCAAAGAAAAAAATACATAGTCTTCTTTCAAGAGCTCCAAGTCCCCTCCACATTATTTTTTTTTTAAAGAAAATTACGTCATTGCAATCCCTAATAAGTTGTCTAAATTACATTGCCTCACTTTTTTTTTAAACTTTTCTAAAGAAAAAGTTACGATAGTTTTTGTGTTGAAAAGCTATAAAAAGCACTTTTTTCATACTCACACTCGTTTATCACGCATATAAGTGTTTTTTTTAAAAAGCGAGGCAAATTATTGGAACACACTATCCTTAATATTTGATCATTCACGATATTTAATATTTATTTCAATCAATTTTGAAGAGGATTTTATTTAAAAAACAACAACAAACAAACAAATATATAATTATCAATTTTAAAAGCTTAAGGCATACCAAGGTTCCAGAAGAGGTACTTCCACCCCTAGGACCAACACACATTCCGTATTTGGTCATCTTAAGATTACCACCGGTAAGTTCGAATTCCAAACGGTCTTGACCACACCCAGAGTATATAACAAGGGGAGTATCATCTTTTGGTTTCCACCATGCACCTTGATGAACATGTACACATTTACCACCAGAGTGACGAAGTGAACCAGGTCCATTGGGCCCAACAGCACCTATTGCAATGAGGAAAATTACATAAAATTATATTTTTTGAAAACAAAACAAATATTTAAAGTAAAAGAAATTTTTTAAAGAGTCAAAGTTGACATACCGTTTCCGTAGGTATGATCAGTAGAAGGTCCAGAGCCTTTGCTATTTGTAAAACCTTGCCATCTTGTCCAATTGAAAGAATCGCTCTTTGATTGCGTTAACTGGCAGAAATTATTCTCAAAGTTACATCCAGAAACTCCAGGATCTAAAAAGAGAAGAAAGCGGAAGTTTAGAACATGTAAAAAACGGATTGCTTAGATGAACTAATATTGATTAAAGTTTTACCAGGTGTAGTTGGTCTGGTAGCAGGTAGTGTAGTTGGAATCATAGTTGGTTTTGGGTTAGGATCAGCTGTAGATGGTGTTAAAGTACATCTAAGTGAGGTGATTTGGATGTCATCAACAGCAATATCGCCTCTATAACCACTTCCAATACGTCCACGAAGTTCGATCTAATAAAAAGTATGTTACTTTTATTTTACTAATGACTAAATATAAAATTTAACTGAAAGTTCTTCCAACGTACAGTCAAAACTAGTTATAGTTACTTGAATAAATCTTAATACATACGGTATATATATTTTACAATATTACATTTAAAAAATTGATTGTCATAAGAAACTAACCGAATGATCAGCACTCATGTCGATGGGCACACGCGCATTCTTCCATGCATCCATTTCTGAATTATGTTGTTGACCAGATAATCTCCACAAAACTCGCTCAGGAGATGAGCCTGAATACACTCTAAAAACAACTTCAAGGGAACCAATATCTGATCCATACATGTGATACCAAAAGTTCAAACATCTTTTCTGACCAGCGACGGCATTAAACTGTTGGCTTATAAGAACTGCTGTCTCATTTGGTTTTCTTGGGCTGGACGACTCAAGGAAGACATAAGAACCTGAAATAATAGTTAAATTAGTTCAATTAAATGTACATGTTAATTTTAACGATAGCTTTACTATGACCAAATTATGTTAGTCATTGTGTTTTTAAAGGAACTCACCATTTTTCTGTCCAGTGGTATGATCGAATTTCGGTCCCGTAAAATAGGAAGGTGTTCCAGCACTTCCAACAATCCAATCGAAATCATCTGTCCTTGAATTCATATAATTACACAATCCATTTTCAAAATCACAATATCCTAAATAAAGTAAAATAATAGCAGCCTTTTAAAGCTAGTGTTGAAAGTATTTTAAACCATATTTTTATTGCATTTCACAAAAATTTAAAAACAATTCTGTTAATATACATATATATATACACATTTGTGGTGGATACCACAATGGATGCTATAAAATACCTGGTGGAGGACAAGGTCCAGGGGTATATTTAATATCATCAAGAGCTATATCACTCTGGAATCCTCTACCAATTGATCCTTCAAATGCAATCTAAAATAGAAATTTTTAATAATGCATAAAGTTTTTGTAACCTAGGTAACCTAGCTAAGGTTTTACAGTAACCTCTCTCTCAAACTTTATCTGAAGTCCATTTTAAGATTAAGATTGGGTTTACATATATATAAATACCTGAAAGTCTCGAGTTGATGTTAATGTTACAGATGCAACCCTCCATGCATTTCCTTGATTTCCAACCTCTCTCCAAAGGGGTTGACCTAATCCTTGACCGGTTTTCAAAAAAATAGATAAAGTTCCCATTTGTGAACCATACATGTGATACCAGAATTGAAGACAAGATCCTTTAGTTGAACTTTCAATAGGACTGAGGATTCTTGCTTTGTCTTTATATTTTCTTCTTGAGGCTTCAGTGTAAATGTAAAAACCAGAAGCTGACTGTAAGGTGTGATCAGTGGAGGGACCAGTTCCTAAATATAGACATGAAAAATGTTTATGAATAAAAAGAGCAGTTTAATTATATAAGTTATATAGTTTATTATATAATTAAACTAGATTTTGAACTTCTCTTGTATTGGAGTAATGTACCATTTAAAAAACTACATACCATACGATGAGGTGTGTCTAGATTGCTTTGACCAGGAAAATTGAGTACCAGAAGTATCAGATGTATAACCACATAATCCATTTTCAAAAGTACATGTAGTTGTAGGTTGTATGCATTTTCCATCAGTAACAGAAATATCATCAAGGGCAATATCGCCTTGGTAAGATCTACCAACCGTGGCTTCAAAAACCGCCTAAATAAAATAAAGATTTATCCATTTTTTTGTTATTCATTGCATGGAATTTAATGAGTACACTGAGATGAAAAATTATATCAATAGAAGACAGAAAATCTTATAATCTCCTTACACTAAAAGGTTGACCAGCATATAGGGTGACTTGACCTCTGATCCATTTGTTCCCTTGTGAACCCAACCTTGACCAGAATGGTTGTTGTCCAGTGAAGTTTGAACCAACAATAACATAAACATTTAACGTATTGACATGAGGACCATACATATGATAATAGAATGACAAACATTTTCCTCCACTACCTGTGGTTGCAGCCATCTTTTGACTGACAAGTCTTGCAGCATTTCCTGTTCTTTGGGAGGATACTTCTAAGTAGACATATTTTCCATAAGCTAAAATTATCAGTAATAAAATTATAAATTCTTATAAATTGATAAATTATAATTGCTATCATTACTAACGTTCTGGCTTTTAATAATATAAATTTAGATAAATAAATTAATATATTTCCCTACCAGTTCCTGTACTATGGTCAGTTGCTGGACCAGTTCCTACTGAAGAAGTGGAACCTTGAGCAAGCTTCCAGTCAAGTTGATCTGATTTATCCTGATACCAATTCTTGCAAATTCCATTCTCAAAATTACAGTTAAAATCAGCTAAAAATAAATTTAATTAAAAGTGAAATATAAGATTTTGACTTGGGTCCCAAACAATCTTGGTAACATTTAGTGTTGTAATGCAAGATGGACAAATCAATGGATAAAACATATATATATATATAGAGAGAGAAATATAGAGAAATATAGAGAAAAACAAAAAGAAATTAAATTTAACATACAAGATTTTGGAATAGTAGTAGGTGCTCTGGTTGTGGTTGTAGTTGTAGTCATAACTTTGGTAGGATCTGCATCATTGGGAACAATACCACAGGAGCCTTGCTTAAAAGTGAAGTCATCAATTGCAATATCACCTGTGTACGATCCTCCACGAACACCTTCAATTATAATCTAAAGAAATGTTGAATAAATAGGGTTAATGAGAATTAAATTGGAATATTGATAGTGTATAATAGCATATATTGGTCTACGTATGTGTGTGTTATTTTCAGAGTGATAGGTAATCAAAAGACTCGAGAAATAGAGAACAATACAGAAATAACGAGGCTTTAGCCTAGTAAACAATGCCATTCTTGCTGAGGCTAGTTTTATATATTACATAATAGGTGACAACCAACCTTATAAGAACCAGCTGTTTTTCCAACATTAACCTGACCATTTTTCCATTGGTTTCCTTTATTCCCATTTAACCTCCAAACAAGAGTTTCAGTACCACTAACATTTACATAAATGTTTAGAGTTCCAATACTATTTCCAAACATATGATAGTAGAAAATAAAGCATTGTCCTCTAGAACTTGTTTGGTTGAACATTTCACTAATCAATCTTGTTTTGTCTCCAATACGTCGAGGTGAAGAGCTTTCCAAAAACATGTATTTTCCTAATGGTTTACGGAAAGCTGATATTAGTATTGAATAATAACTATATTATTATTAATATGTTGATTAATCAATATTTCTTGTATCTATATATACAATATGGTTCTTCTCACAAGATTAAGTAAGATTAAGTATGATAATATAATGTTTTGATATGATAGATAAATTAGCTAATACAAATACAGACTGTTACCCTATCAAAAAAAGACCTAAGTAAGCTAAGTGCTCAGCTAAGTTACAAAACGTAACATCATTTTTGATTTCTTGGATATTTAGTGAACTTCATACCATTTCTGTCACCATTTCTATCAGAACGTGGTCCAGTCAAAGAGCTTGGAGTGTTGCCTGATCCACTGATCCAATCAAAATCATCTCCTTGAGAATTTGGAAGATTGTACCAAGTGCATAATCCATTTTGAAAGTTACATTTTCCTAGGAAAAAGACCAATATATATATATATAATTGCTAGATGTAAATAAAGTGCAATCTTCACAACTCAATCATGAAAATAAAAATATATATAGTCTCTTACCAGGTATAGGACATTCTCCATCTAGCACTTGAATGTCATCCAAGGCCATATCTCCTTGATAACCAATTCTAGTAAAGCCCTCAAAAATGATCTACAAATAAATGATAACAAAATTATTAAAATGCTGTATCTACATAATGTGGATATTTGGATTGTAGTTATTTAAAAACTGAAAATTATTTACTTTTTATGTTAAAAATAGAAATGAAAATAGTTTTATCAGAGAATTTAATTGTTACCTTAGCTGTTGTTGATGTTATTGTAGCTTGCCCTTTCAACCACATGTTGCCTTGTTGTCCACCCATAGAAAAGATTGGTGAAGTAGAGGTTGAATTAACATATGCATATAATCTTCCTTGGTGTCTGCCAAACATGTGATAATAAAATTGCAGGCAACTACCAGAAGGTGACAATCCAGTGTAATCCTTCATAATTCTTCCTTTTTTATTTGAACCTAATCCAGAGGTTTCAACATAAACATAGTAACCTAAATTAAATAACACGAGAAGAAAACATTCAATTAACAATATATATATTTAAAAAAATAAAGACTTTCATTTAATTTCACTTCATTTCAAATTATGATAATTTAAATTATGAAAAATATTATGCACCTTGTGGAGTACCAGTTGTGTGATCTACATTGGGTCCAGTTGACCCACTTGGTGTATTTCCTCTGTAACGTATCCAATCAAAATTATCCGTCTTATCTTGAACAAATCCACACATATCCTTTTCAAATGTACATAATCCTATAATGTAGACATGATACTTAATATAAGGTCCATCAGAGTAGAAAAGAATTACTCCAAGGAAAAAGGATAATTTTCAAAATAAAATATATGTACAATTGTAATCAAGCAACAAATCCATTATAATTTCCATACAAATATCAGATTATCTTTTAATTGTAAAAACATTCTGAAATATTATGATTCACAAACACTTATGAGAAATCATTTAAAATGTATCTTTTGTGTGTTTAATATATATATATATACACATTAAATTTAATTGATTGTTATTTTCTTACTGTTAGCACCTCCACCTCTAGTATTGCAGGATCCATCAGTTAACACTAAATCATCAATTGAAATATCTCCTTTATAATCAATCCCACGAATTGCCTCAATTGTTATCTAAAAATAGAAAAGTTATAAATTTCACAATGCCATATCTTTGAAGGGTATATATTAGCTAGCTCCTATTTAATTTGCTTATTTTTTTGCAATAAGGAATTTTCCTAATAGCGACAAGATTTCTTTTTTCTTTTCTTTTTTTTCTAAACTCTTTACATGAAAACATAAGATCTATTAACAAGATTTGCAGTATTGTATCTTGATAGTAAAATGAAAATAGTACATATGCAGCCATATAGTTTACACTATAACTATGGAAAGAAAATAATTTTTTTTAAAGTTAAAAATAGACTTTTTAATGTCTTCCCAATTATCACAACACAGACACTTTTTGGCTAATACATTGATAACTACTTACCTGGTAGTTTTTTAGGGTTTTGTTTCCATTGATAGTTACATTAGCATTAGCCCACTTATTTCCTTGCGTTCCTTTTAATTGCCATAGAGCAGATCCCATCATTTTATTTGAAAATGTGGCAATTGTAAGCCTGTCAATGTGGGGCCCGAACATATGGTACCAGAAAGACAAACATTTTGTACCAGTTTGAGATTTTGACATAAGAACAGCATTATCTCCTTGTTTTCTTGGATTACTTGTTTCAATGAACATGTAGTATCCTAACAAATAAACCATGGAAAAGTAAAAACATTAAAACAATCTTGTATATATATACATAATAATAATATAATATTATTTAGGTGTGTTTACTTTGTTGTATAAAGACATTAACAAACCTGTAGGATTGCAGTAGCCATACTTTTTATCTCTATCATAACTACTGGTTGTTGCACACCAAGTAAATAATCCACTTGCTATACATCTGTTGTATTGTTTATTAATGTAGGTGAATGGGAAAACACATACTCCTCCATTTTTAGTAGTAACTATAATTAGAAATATAAGGTGAAATATCCCATAAAACATTACCATTATATATCTTTCAAAGAATGATTTTATTTTATTAGTTAAGATTTTAATAACACAAAACAGTGTATCAATTGGTTATAAAGATTTGAAGAAGCATACAAAAAAAAGGAAATATATATATATATGTAAAGTTGTTAATTTTCATTTAAACAAATTTCATTTATTCTTAATGTTAATATGATTAGTCAATGATCATTTCCATTTGAAATAGCTTATTTCATATAATTTTTAAGATACTTACCATTTAACTTTTTTACTAAACTGGTATGGTCACTAGATGCTCCTGTTCCTGTTGAACCAGTTTTTCCTGACTGTCTTGTCCAGTCAAACTTATCACTTTTATATTGTGTCCAGCCACAAAGATCTTTTTCAAAGTCACAACTTTGCCCATAGGTTAAACCTAAATTATGAAAAAACAACTTAAATATAAATATTTACATTAAATTATATATATACTATATATATATATACCTGTAGAATAGTAACTTTTAAAATTTTTTTTTTTTTTATAGTATATATATATCATTTAAACCATCCCATGATTCAAGACAAACTTCAGTACTTAAATGAAAAAGTAATAAAAGTAATTTACTTTATATATATGATTTTGAAAAGTAGATTATGACAGATATGGTAGAGATAATACAAGTTTTAATTTTATAATAAGGTTTATCTGGCAATTGAAGTGTTTTTAAAGTTATAGCTGGATCTATATTAGCCTATATATATATATCTAATCATCTGCTTTCCATATTTTGTTTTTGTTATGGATATTTTATATTTTAATGTTTCAGCAAAAAGAAGAGTTTAGTAAACTTTACCAACTAAAAAACTTGTTTTTCACAAATAAAATGCAGACCTGATTAATTAATAGACAAACAAAAAAAGGTTGATTAGTAAGAAAAAATGGCATCAAAAATTACACTATTAATATATATGTTTCTGCTTGATGATCAGTAGCTATTGTTCTTAGAGTACTCGTCTTAAAAGAAGAAGTAACTTTATGAATGAGAATAAGTATATAGATAACTAACTCACTTGGTAAGATTTAACAACAAGATGTAGATGTTGTGACTGATTTTCAAATAGATTTTCAAAAAAAGGATTTTCCCGCGTAAAAAGGATTTCTGCTTGTGCAGGTAACATGATATTTGAATCTAGTTTTTTCTAGGTTGGCGCCCCGTGCTCTGAAGGTCAACCGAAAAAAAAAATAATGAACCAGTCTTAGATTCCGAAACGAGCCCGGTTATGTTGGAATTTGTTTACTGACAATGTCAGATCCTTTTTTTCGGTTTGCTTTCAGAGCGAAAATGAACAGAGGTGCCGACCTACAATAAACTCATTGAATATCAAGTTGTGTGCTGGTGACTAGTTTACCACTACTGAGCACATTTGTAGAAGAAGGAGAGGGTACTCTTATTTCTCGAACTAGTATTTTCTGGGCGGTCGGAGCTCAAGAGTAAATTAGGTTTTTTCACGTTTCATAAATGAACGAACTTACACGATTAAGAACTTCTCTCTTTCCTAAATAATATTGTTTAAATAAAACTTATCATTGTATTACTAAATTTTGGACATACCTAAAATTACTATTGAAAGTAAAATAATGACAGGCAAGCAACGCGCTGCCATGTTGGAGTTTTCTCTCCCTTTGGAAGGGAGTAGCAACCTTTGGTTTCTTCTCTCAGTTTTTTTCTCACAAATATATCAATCTTTGAATTAAAAATATGTCGGTGTTTTCTTCGCTGGATTGGTCACCTATGAAAAAAAGAGTAAGAATATGAGAAAAACCAAATCTCAGATTAAACATTGTTTAATTGGTGGTTCCCGTTGATGTCAAACGTTCAATATAATAGCATTGTATTAACGTCTTTTTTACGTTACGTGTGCATAGGGTTCTATTGGTTTATTATTAAAATAAAGTTTTGAATGATGTTATATATAAATAGTGTAAGTAAAGAATTTTTAGTGCACAATATTCATCATGCTTCTTCTTGTAACGAAAGAAATGCATTGAAGAAAATAAACGAAGTAGCTTGTCACGTGACAACTGTGAGTCAAAATTTAGATAGATGGAAATGAGTAATTTGTAGAGATATTAGGAATTTGGAAGTTGAAACTTCCCAAAAAGTAAGTACCATTACCACATAATATGGTTCAAAAAAAAATTTAAGTTGCGTAATAAAAAATACGTTCTATCTTATCACTTTGCTGCAGATCCTACACATTTTTCCTTTTTCTTAGTAGGAAATAATATGTAAAGAATGTCTCATGAAATGTGATGTGATGATATTAAGTGATGGTAACTGCAACACTTTCTACCCAAAGTACTCGAACTGGAGCCAAATCAAGAAAAAAGCAAATACCATTGGATTTCTTGTCTTGTGCAAGTTTTATTTACGTTAAGAAATAACTACTTGACTTGATGTAACTTTTTTTTATTTCACTTCTTTATTTCATTACTTTTCTTAGTGGAAAATAATATGTAAGGAATGTCTTATCATGAAATGTAAAATGATATTAAGTGATGGTAACTGCAACACTTTCTACCCAAAACACTTGAACTAGAGCCAAATCAAGAACAGGCGTATACCATTGGGTTTCTTGTCCCGTGCACGTTTTATTTATATTAGGAAATAACCACTTGAACTGTAACATTGTTTTTTATTTCAGTTTCTGTAAGGCATGCCTTGATAAAATTTTATTTAATGTGTTAGAATTTTTGAAAGAAAGTACGCTTCAATTTTACTCCAAGTAATTACGATTTAGTTTTTTAGGTTCATATATTATTTATATAATAAAAAATTAAGGGTACTATTATCATCATTAATTTTTGCTTGTTTAAAAATAATAAATCGGATGCATGTTTTGATAATTTGAAACCACCAATGAAGTGGTCATTTTGCAATGAATTCAAGCACATTCATGTTGTCTGACTTCTACAGGAAAGCACATAGGTTTCAATCACTTCCATGAACTAACACGTTCCATTGTTACTACGGGATTAATATTGAGATGATACATTTTCGTATCATCAACTAAAAAGTATGCGACATTTACATACAATATTTCACATGTAATTGCTTCTTAAAGGTAGTAATAAGCCCCCCTGCCGAGAAAATAAAGTTTGTCTAAAGAACGAATGGACATCCTTTGTTCTTTATGCAATTCAATATAGCTTTTAAAGTATTTTGTTTTTAAAGTTATAAAAGAATGCTGAATTTCGTAATCCTGAGAGGTGGCGGCTGAATGACGCTGCAAAAATTCTTTGTAAAATAAAAAAAATTTAATTCTGCAAAAACTTGGTATTAAATAAACAATGCTTAAGATGATAGCGCCTTACTAATATTTTAACGTCAATAGAAGAATAAGCTTAATAAAACTTTTAACTTTCTCGTGTTTCAATACACATGATCATTAAATGTAATGAAAAGCGTCAATACCAGAAAGGCAAATAACACAGTTAGTTTACATAATTGCATCTTAAACCAATAAACGCTTACAAGTAGGTCGTCACGACGAATGGAAACTTTCGCAATTCATAATTTAATATTATGCAAATAAGAGTAATTTTTACTTCTGCTTATCTTAATTGCTATTTGCTTGATACTTGACACTATTTAGCTAGAGCACCCAGTTTCAGATAATAGTGCAAACAGACACACAAAATGTATGACGTATACCTCACTAATCCAATCATTATAAATTGTCATAAATCATATATACAGTAAAACTTCGATTTAAAAGATTATATGCACTTTTTTAAAGGCATACTAGTAAATTTTGGTGAAGCCTAAGACTTATCTTCTTTTCCATTGTTTTGTTTTAAGCAAAATACTTTTGTTTCAAGGAACAAATTAAAGCCTTTCAATAATTTTTTTTAAACCTGATTAACTAATTAAAGCTATACTGAAGGATATAAACGAATAAATTATTTCTTCCCTGCAACATCTATTTTCAGTGTAAAAACACTTGTTACATAAACGAAAAACTTTTGTTTGACCATCATGTCTTCTTATTAGATGTTTAGTATTTCGTACAAAAACCTACATTATTAAATGACAAGCACCTTCTCAGAAAAAGTAAACAGAGCTGCAGAATGTAAGGAGCTCCTAAGCCCTCTCAACTAACGATGCACGGGTATAAAAATAAAGGCTGACACTTTCTTATGTTCCGTTATGACATTAAAACACCTCACAGGATGTTTTGAAAATCACTTCGTAGGCGTTTCAAACAAAAGGAATCTCCCAACATACTAAAACAATAATGCAGATCTTACCTTGTTTGAGATGACAATTTTTCTGCAGTAAAGTAATATTTCAAGTTTCAAATTTTCTTCAATTAGCCGATCACGAGGTGATGCTTCTACCTCTGAGTGCTAATGCAAGAATAAGCTCGTGACAAAATTCAACCCTTCCCCATATGACAATAATCAAAATAAAGGTCTTGTCACCAGATTAGTTGTTAGACCCAATCATATACGAGTAAAGGAAAATCTTAACCAATAAGACGGTATTTCAGTGACCAAGAGTCTGGGTCCGATTATCTTCTCAAATGTCCCTTTAAAACAAAAGAGTCGTATCAAATTAGTTAATATTTATTTTGATAGTCCTCTAAAGACAAAAGACGCAAGAGCTCAGACTTTTTTGCAAAACACACAAAACTGAAAGAATCTCATGCCAACGATACAAAAAAGAAACACTTCAACCATCACATGTGTCTTTCCATTTTTTACGCTCGTTCATTCATCTTTAGTGTTAGAATAGAGAAATTTTAAGTTTTTTTATATCATAAAGTCCACCTTTTGGCTTTACCAGCAACACACACTATAAGAGGTTTGAAGAAGGATTCTGCATAATCATTTTGAATATAAACACATTGGTAAACAATTAAAGTGGTCACTTTATATTAATTGTTGCTAAGAGTGAACAACATTATACTGTAGTCGTTTAAATAACATATTTCACAATCAAGTCGCGGAATGAAGTAAATATTTTTCCCCTGACACTTTCTCTATTGTGTGAATAGATAACAGAGACTTTCTGAATATACTTATAGCACATAATATTTCAAACAACCATAATTTCGTTGCATTGATAAATTTTTAAAACATATAAAATAGGAAAATAAGATAATAGAAAACTTTTAATCTTTTAGTTTTAAGGCGTATTTTGTTAAACTGATGTTGTAAGCAACGGGATGGACTTTGATAGGTTCGTAAACATTTCATGTGCTTGCGAAATAATCAATTTTTTTAGACGAGAAAGCATTAAAAACAAACAAATTTTGAAAGGCTTTTACACAAGCGCTGCCTTTTACTGCTATTGTCTTCCTGAAAAACTTATAGACATTCCAAACAAGGTACCTTTGAAATGTCAGCGGTATACTTGCGGTATTTTAAAATCAAACAAATATCATTTTGACATTTGAAGTTCCACAATTTTTCCAGGAAGTCTACAGAGAGCAGTACAAAAAATCCTTGATTAACAGATAGATTTATTCTTGACGAAACAACATATCTACAATAAACTAAAAGGTAGATATCTCGAGTTAGTACCACAGTACAGTGCCGTAGGAACAGGGGAGGGGGAGGGGGAGGTGGGGGGGGGGGCTACGGGGGGCTTAGCCCCCCAATATTTTTTTCAAAAAAGCTCTTTTATTTTTTAATCTCTCCAAAATCAATTATCTTCATTGTGAGTGTTACGGAAGCTAACTCTGAGTATGTATTTCATTCCTGTTGTTAATCAAAAAACGCTACTACTACTACTACGCTATTTTTTTAACGATTATTAGCCTTGCTTTCGTTTAAATAACAGTGTGGCCCCCCCCCCTAAAAAAAAAATTGTGTTTCCTACGGCACTGCAGTAGTATTCGATAGATCTATTGCTTAAGAATACATATCATGCATTATAATTCAAATGAATGAAGAAATAGTGATTAATCGTGACATAACAGCTGCAATTGTTTAAGTGTGCTTTATAAGACAGTCATGTAAATCATAGCAAGCATGTATTTTGGCACATTTTGACTTCATACAATTACAACCGCACTCATATCGTTTTTTTAACCGATAAACAATAGTAATGTAGGGTTTATCATTTCCGATTATTTTGGTTAAATATAATCTACACACTTTGAAAGCAAAACTTTCAGAAAGTTTGTGTCTTCGAAAGTTTAAATAAACAAAACGCAAATGTTTTTCTATGTTCAAAAAATTAGTATTAGTGTTTGTATTAAATAGTTGTAAATTGATAACCTTTAAAAAATCATAGATTTGATCTTACTACTCGTGAAAAGATATTCTCCGATCTACCATAAAGTCATAAGGTCATAAAGATCACTTAATTTTGCTTTCCAAGAGAAGCGCAAACAGAAGTGAATTAAAA
Source organism: Dendronotus venustus (assembly GCA_031834005.1). NCBI lineage: Eukaryota > Metazoa > Mollusca > Gastropoda > Nudibranchia > Dendronotidae > Dendronotus > Dendronotus venustus. The sequence goes on from JAUEKX010094315.1 coordinate 20,808, forward strand.
TTATTATCACAAAAATAGTTGTTTCTTACAAATGCATTATTTCTTAGATGTTAGATGTCTTAAAGCTCTGTCACAGAGTTTTGAGAAATTAAAATGAAGGTTGAAAATAAGTTGGTTAAAAAAACCGCTCGTGAAATTATTTAATGGAAGAGACGGACATTCATTTGAGAGGAGGAGCTTTTATTGTAATTATGGTTTTTTATCTTTTCGAAAAAGTTTTAGTTTGAAGTTTTGTGCGTCACGTGTTTCTCTCCGTGAAAATTTCCGTTCATAAAGAATTACTTATATACGACAGAGAAGCATGAAAGCATACTGCGTAGACAGATCAAGTTTTTCTTTGATAATACTTGTTGTCAAATATAACAATCAAATTTACTATCTACTCAGTTGATAGTAAGTTTGATGACGTCTACAAAATTATATCTTTTCCTTGCAGGACATAAAAGCAACCAAAACAAAAATTCTATGTTTATTATAACCAAACCTAAACTTAAATCAAAATAGCTAAACCTAAATCTCAACCCAGTCGGCACACGATGTCAGAATGCCGTCATTTGGGCGTTAGTACGACATCAAAACAACGTTGTAACGGCGTCGTTCTGAGGTAATGTGCTTGTTGGGAATGTTTTAGAAATTAAATATAAGTTTATTTTAATTCTCCATGGTATTTTACTGTTTAGTTACATCAACAGCCAATTAAATAAATATGTCAATCAATATATGAACATGTGACTCACTAGATCATCTAAACATTAATTATTTTTAGTGTAATAGGTCGTAATAGAAATTAAGTCGTAATAAAAAGGAAATATAATAGTCGTTGTAAGAATATTATATGGTAATATCTATCGATAGCTTATACCACTACTAGTTTGTAACAAGTATTAATTCATTACTTTAATATGGTGAACTGCATATATTTATTTGTAAAGTGTATTTTTTATGGACTGACCACCTTGTTTGTTTTTTATCAATAAATGGTAATGATAAGAGATTCGCTTGTTTTTTTAATGAAAACAGACACCAAAACTATTTTGATTTAGAATATGAACTGAAAATTGTTTTTCTGCAGAGAACTAATGGATTGACATGTCTCGGCAAATTGATCTATTTATAGTTCATCCTCTTAAGTAGAACATGTTTACTATATTTTCAATAGAATTGCTAGGAAGAAGAATTGGTGAGAAAAAAAGGCTATTGGTTTAAAGAAATCAGAAGAAGAAAGGAAGAAGAACATCATGTTTAAAAAAAAAAAGACAAAAGTTGCAACCTCATCAAACTGTTCAACGGAAGGAATAACATGCAAATATCAACAATTAACAAAATAATATACACAGTGTCTTCATTTATAGCCAATAAAAACTCTAGAGATATATAATAATAAATATGACAAAACATAATACATTAAGCATGCTGTGAACACACTATTAATCACTTTCAACAAGAATAGATGGATTTATAGAGTTAATCTTTGCGTATTGACTGATGCTTAGGGCGTTTTTTGTTGTTCATCAACTGCCAGCTTTACATTTTTAAAAACATCTGCTATTTCTGTTTTTTTTGACAATTGAGCAATTTTTTCATTAAGGCGTTATTATTCGTTTTCAACATTTATATATTATTTTGTATTAAGTGACCTAAAGCAAAGTAAAAAAGCAAAGGATGTGCTGAGTGTTTAGTTCAAACAATTATTTCATTATTTGAACATATAATGACGAGGATATTGATGATGATCTGTTATTATCTATATAATCAATCATTTGTTTTTTTTCAAAATGAGGAGTTTAATTAAGGTTTTCTTTTAAAATAGGTGGAGTTCATTCCATCGAGAATTCACCTCAACTTTTATATAATGATATGCAAATTGCATTTCTGTAGTCATTCTTATTACTAGTATTGCTGTCAAACAACTCGCACACGATGATTGGATGGATGTTAATGTTCGCTTTATCTTGTCATTTTGGTATGTTATTAGATCTAATCAAGTTTTAAATGCAATATGTGCAAAAGTGAAATATATTTGAGATATCCTGATTTTTTTAAATTTTTTATCCCTTCTCTTCTAGGTTGGACTCAAGCACAAACTATAGACACCTTTGTAGGTAAGATCACTTTTAATACTTACCTTAATTACATTAACTCAGTTAATTACTGCAGTTATTAAAGTTTGAACAATTATTATTGAAAACGTATCAAGCAATGGAGTGGCACCATTATAGGATGTTTTAGAAGCACAAAACTGCAAAAATTTCTTCGTCCCCCAATCTTGGTGAATGATAATTTTTCCACTTCGTTTTTTTAAATCTCAGCCTCCAAAAAAATGCCATAATGTTACAAATTTTTTAGTTCCATCATCAATAGTAAAAAACGAACACAACAGAATCCGAAAAAAGTATGGAGTACCCGACTTAAAAGCTAATTTCAGTCTTAGCATGAAAGCAATGAGATGTGCCAAATTCTTGGTGATGGAAGATCTTACAGGTGTAGGACATCCCTGTCATCCTGCAGAAGGTGAAAATATCTTTGTAAGAAAATTCGGTTTTAGAAAGAGCCAGACTTTGGATCTCATGATATCTGCAATGGATAACTGGTAATTTTAATATTCTTTCCCATTTTCCTTTATTCATTATAACTGACCAACTTAATGTGCGACCTATCTTGTTCAATTACATCCGTTATTTTATTTTATATATTTAATATATAAACATTTTAGGGAACGCGAGGTAGAGTATATCAACTTTACGCCAAAAAATTGGTACTTTAACATTAACACGAAGGATCGCAAAAAACCTATTGGTCATTTTACACAGGTACTATGTTTATTTTCACCATAACATTGTTCGGTTACAAAAGAAATTTTTCATATTACATATATATTTTTACATATATATCACAAGAGATTCAAAATGTCACAGTCACTGAAACCTTTTTCCTGTACGATTTGTTTAAAAAGACGGTGTCGCCATCAATATGAATTGTTCATCTCTTGTTTAAATTGTTTCTATCGTTTTATTTTGGGGATTCATTTCATTCCAACATTTCGATCCATTCATTCATTCAATAATTTTATTTCAGCTTGTATGGCGATCAACTATAGCTGTTGGTTGTGGCGTAGCAACAAAAAAATCATTCACATCCCTCGTTTGTAGATATTCCCCAAAAGGAAACAAATTCAACGGAGCAGAGATATTAGAAAACATACCTAGAGTAACAAAAAGTAAGCAATAATGATAAATACATTAAGTGTGAAAAATTATTTTTTATTTTGAAAATAATCTCATAAAGTTTCTTCCCAATTTATGGGTCTGAGGGTACTGACATTTCGAAACTGTATCTTCCAAGATAATTTCAAAATTTGTAACTATTGGTTGGACAGAAAGTTTGATAACCTTGAAGTGTTATTATGATTGTTTTTCAACGGTTATTATTTAGAAAACAAATACGGAAATTACGATTTTATGATTTTCACTTTCACAATTTGTAATTTGATAACGCTTAGAGGAATTGAAATTGATATTTCATGATATAGCTACCGCTTTGAAGGTCGAAAAGGGTAGCACATACCTGTATATGTTCCTGTATAAGTTGAGTATCCTTCTTTGGTCTAAACTATACTCAATTCGTTAAAAGAAAAATATATATAATGACGTGTTCACTGTTAATGGCGATGCGATATTTTGAAGATTTTTTGTTTTTTTTCTAGGTTGCAAAGAAGATCCAGGTTTTTGTAAGATAAAATCGCTTACTTGCAAAATTTTAAATGTGAAAATGAAATGTCTCAATAAATGCGAATTGTGTTAGATTTGAACGCGCATTATATTGACAAAATCAAGTATAAATAAATGATTAGTACATAGTCAACTTGCCTGTTATCCTTAACTTTGTTGTTCTTATGAAATAAATGTTGATGTTGTTTATGAAATATGTTAAAATAGTTCTCTCTATTTGTTTTATTGCATTCAAGTCCTATTAATCTTCTTATTAAAATGTAGAGATAAAAAGAAACAGCAGGAAGTAATGACACGTACTATCATTAAGTAGATCATCTGTTATAGCTTCAATCTCAGTTATAAACAATAAAGGATTAAAAGAAAATATTTTTTTTCATAACATTAAAGTTATGCGGACTTATAAGTTCGTGCTCTTGCTCACTTCTTATAATGTTACTATTTCTTGAAGTTGAAAATATATTTAAATTTTGAAAACAAAATGTAAAACTGTAATTATATGTTCATTTCTTGTCTTTGTCTGAATCATTTATCCTAATGGATAAAGTGGAGCTGTGGCCGAGTGGTTAAGGCACTCGACTCGTAACCTGCTGGTCAGGGGTTCGAGTCCACCACCGG
>JAUEKX010094427.1:0-12510 GCA_031834005.1 Dendronotus venustus
ATGGTAAACATAAACTCGATCTAACTTTGTACATGTTGTGGTTGTTGCCCTGTTTTTAGAGAAGGAAACAAATCTTTCCAGATCCCTGTAAAAAGACGTTTGACAGACAAACTCTTTTAAACAGAGTTTATTTTCCATATATACAAATGTAAATGGGGTTTTATTCTTTTATGCAATACAATTATACACACAAGTAAATCGCACCTCGGTGAGGTTATTTAATAATTTAATGCAATTAAAACTGTCATGCAACAGCTGTGTGTGTGTGTGTAATTAACATCAATTATAAATTAAATACTACAGTGTGAGTTAAAAAAAAAACAACCTTATAAGTTTAACCACTTATAACGTTTTAAAAACTGGAGTGAAAAAATAATATTTTTATACCATCACATAAGGAAATTGTAGGAGCTTTCTAAGTAGAAGATTCGCTATCTGGAGAATTTTTATTTCGGAGAAAAAGGCGAATTCTTTATTATTCTTTATATATAATTTTTTATGAATACAGCCTTATTCGCACTGGTAAACATCTTTATTTTTATAACGATTCTTTTACTGCTGATGATGAAAAAATTCTCAAAATCATTCCGCTTTTTCTAGTTTTATAAATTAAGATAACCTTGAATATGTCAATTCGAGCAAAATTTTGATAAAGCAAAAAAACCAACAAAAAAAACAAAAAAAAAAATCTATATACAGCGGAAATCCGATAACTCGAACTACCACGGGACCGAGAAAATAGTTCGAGTTATTAAGAGGTTGTTTCTTGTTTTTTTTGCACATAAAAAACCATACTACATATATCATTGAAAAAAGCTTCTAATGTCAGTCTGAGTTAATTTAGCTGAAATATCTTTATCAATAACAATGGACAAGGAATTGAGCCTTTGCTGTATGTCTTCCCCACAAAATGGCATGTAGTCGTGCAAGATCTGCAATGCTTCCCGAAGGTCATCAGTCTAGTCAGATTTCTGTCGATCTTCTGAAATTCCTGCTTTTGCAAAACAGTTGACGATGGTGGAGGTTTTTACTTTCTGCCATGCAAGATTGAGCATCAATTAAATAAGTTAAAAATGTTAAATTAAAAGAAGAGTACAGTAGTAATTAAAAAAAAATCGATTTCCGTTTCGAGTTTTCATTTCCAAGTTCGAGTTATCGGGGGAATATTGCTCCAAGGGACATGAATATTGGTTCGACTTATCGAATGTTCGAATTATCGGGGGTTTGAGTTATGGGGATCCTGCTTAGACGCTTAATTTTGTTTAAAATATCAACTACATAATGCTTCTGGTTATTGATAACCTGATATTCAGATAATTAATTAAGAACCACAACTAATGAATATAAGAAAAAAGTGTTGCGATGTCTTGAAATATCTTCACATGTAGGAAGCGTTAATTGTATGAGCCGAGAGAAGGTTATCGAGTAAGGACGAGAACAGATCTTTGAGTCTGTAAACCACAACACACATGGTTAAGGCTATGTCACTTACTTCGTGACATCTAACCAAATTTAAAAATAAAAAATCGAATTATGTGTAAGAACCGTATCTGTTAAGTAATTTAATTTAAGATTTTCCTTATGGGCTTTAGATTGAAAGTGCAACGTTTTATTCATAAAAACTATTTTATTGATGTCACCAAATTCTAAAACGTCAGAATAGGGTGGACTCCTATTGTGGATTATAGTATAGATGATCTTGTCCGTCTCTTTCCCTACAACGCTTCTCCAACTCTTCTTCTGCTACTGTTTCGCAACTTAAAAAGAAAGCTAAAAAAAATTGTATGTTATCCAAACTAGGATCAGTTGGATAGGTGCGATGGTGGTAGGGAGGGGTTTATACTAGCTACCTTGTTTTAACACACGATAACAACAAAATAATATATATTTACATAAAATAACAATATTACAATATTATAATACAATAAACACTCAATGGAGGCAATTGTATGTTTTTTTATAAGCAAATGAAATGTTTACATCCATAATTATGGTTACGGCGATCCAATGACAAAGAACGGACAGGAATCGAAGCGGTTATGTTTTTATGCTTTACACGAAAACGAGATTTCGAGATGTTTCGAAACGTCATCTATATTCACCGCGAGCGAAAAAGACGATCGAGTTGATTCCACTATTACCCACCAGTAGCATCTTTGTCCAAGCCGCGTTATCTCCGTAGACGAAGTTGTACACGGCATAGGGACAAGTGAAGAAGACAAATGCCATCGCGATCGATATACACACCACCAGCACCCTGTAAATGCTGCTTTTACTAATGGTCACCGACCTGTTGCTTCTATGGTGACCGACAACAGAGAAGATGACGAGCGTGTAAATGGTGACAAGAACAATATCAGCGAAGATTATGAAGTAGGCTAGGGCGTTTTGCATGCTTTCTTGGAATACGCCCACATACTGCACCCGCTTGATTCGATTGCGTGGTGTTCTGGGCGGTTCTTGTGATGTTTTTGGCGGTCTTAATGTGGAGAAAGGAGGATAGGTGGATGTATAGAATGGAGGATAGGTGGATGTATAGAATGGTCGAAAAGGGGTTGATATGTCAGGTCTTGGACGTCTTGATCTAGGTCTTGAAGGTCGTTCACCATCACGTCTAGTTGGCCGATGAGATGGTGGTAACCGTTGGCCACCGGTGAACATGTATTGATTTGTTGTGATTGAATAAGGTGCTACTGTGGTTATTGTCTCGTTTACTTCTTCGTACGTGACTTTTTCTCGTTGAAAAGCAGTCGATAAATTGTTTGACGCGTAGAGAACAACTGCGGAGAGTATGGAGACAGTCCATATCATTACGATGAACCTCACAACTTTCCCGCGAGTGACTTTAACGTTGTGGAGTACAGGCTTGTGGACAGCAAATAGACGGTCGGAGGCTATGCCAATGAGGTGAAGAATTGAGGATACGATGAACAAGAAGTACAAGGTGTACGTTATATCTGTGAAGGTGGATGAATCTTGCGAGTTGGGTGAGGCGAAAAATAAAACCAAGACCAGCGAACTCGATAAGCCAAACAATAGATCGGATATTGACATGCTGAATATGAAGAATTCGTAGACTTTGAGTTTCCTGGTCAGTCTTCTTAACAGCAAAATCTCGACCATGTTCAAGACGACAACGATGAAACCGAGAGTCAAATTAAAGACCATCCGTAGCAATACACCATTATCAAAAGGTACAGCTGGAGGATTGTGTTTTGTCGGTTGTGGTAGGTGTGTGTTTTGGGGCCATGACTCTGAATACCGGCGAGTATATTGTGTTGACCAACTTGGTCTTTTGGTAATATACGCCATGAAGCCCAAAAACAGAATCTTATGTTATGATAAGTATATGAGTAGTATGAGTAGCTGGTGCTACTTGTAAGAACAACTTTGACTTTGATAATTGTGATTACTGCTAAAAAAAACGCCAGCAAAATGAAAAAACTTTCTTAACTTCTGCGAAGGAATACGTGCTTCCTTTTCTTTTGTGCAAATAAAAAAATATTAAGCAAATCCAAAAGATTTATTAGTTGACATTATATAAATTAATACATTCAACAACAAAAAACAACAACGCCTTTTTTTTTTTTTTTGGCGGGGAAATCTATATAATTAATAATCTCGTAAAAACATGTAAATTTCATCAAGAAACAATAAACACTGTAACACTATATTTGGACAGCCTACACTCCTGTACTAATACATCAAATTGCGTATCGATGTAAAGAAAAGGTAATTTTTTTTACAAGGTTTCTTGTGATAATAGGTTTATTTCAATAGCATTTCTAAAAGACGGAAAACGTGGCACGTCATCAGAGAACTTCCTATAAAAATGCATACAAGACGTCTCAAAGTTTTTTATAATCAGTGACGAAGTCGCTGTTGTTAATTTTTTTTTTGTTTTTAAGTTTTTAAATTGTTGTTAACCTTTGTTATTGTTATGAACAAAATGTACTTTAATGTAACCATTACATCACATTACAAGTACTTTCAGGATTAATGTTTATACAAAATAATTTTAAGAAAGCATTTAAAGCAACAAAAAGAGAGATTTTCTTTCTCTATTTTCGCCCTTTTAGTCCTTTCTTTTTGTCAATACAAATTCAACTTATAAGCGAGAAAAAATCCAAGAAATTACATTTTGAAAGATTTTATAGATTTATAAATCTATATACAGGGTGTCCCACAAAAATTTCCGGACTATATTTGGTATGTCAATAAGAATTTGATTTATGCAAATTATATCGTGTACCCCACGTGGGGTTTGCTGCTTCTTTTTTTTTTTCATTGGTTGTAAATTCAAGCAAACCAAATTGGATTGGCTGTAAAAAAAATATACGTTTTTTGTTTGTATTGTAATTAAATGTAACATATTAATTACTTCTGTGCATTCAATTAACATAGGGTAAAATAAGTGTTTAAAAATTCAAATTCGAATTCAAAAGGTTTTATCATTGGAAAGCTTTAATTTTTCTCTTTCCAATGGTGTAAAAATCGCATTATTAAAAATTTTTTTATTAGCACATTTTATCTCGTTCCATTTTTAAAAATTTAACAAATTGCTTGACTTAATAAACGCTTGGTGTGTACCTTTGTTGCTGTTAAGATTTCCTTTGGGAATTCCATATCATTTGCTTTTATGGAGCTTTATACACGATTTAAGATCGCCTAAATTAGATTCTTATTGACATACCAAATATGGTTTGGACATGTCTGTAGTATGTATCTATAAAAACAGAACCCTGTTTACAAAGAAAATAGTTGCAATATGGTCTCTTGGGATGTTGCTTAATGCTACGAGTAAACCAAATGTTTTGTATGCTATTAGAATTGTCTTTAGTCTTTAGAGAATAAAAAGGCCTCTAAAGCATTTTAAAGATTTTCTGTATTAATTAAAAATGCTTTCTTCCGAATTTCCGTAGGTTTTATTTTTGATAGATACATGCTGTATACGTCCTGGATTAAATTATTCTAAAATATCTATTTTTCGAGTTCACAAAACGAAATTCTCGTGAACCGATTCTTACACAAATATGTTTATTTAGTTTTAGGGTGAACTAACAAAATTTATATATACAAGAAAAGCAATTAATTTTTATTAATTCGTACACAAGATATCTCCAAGAAGAAAAAGCAATACAAATTGTCAAAGTTCATACTATTACTAAATCTAAAAGAACTATTAAAAAAAAAGGTCTACAAAAAATATATATATATCCTACAAACCCATTCTATGAACCACGGAAGAGAGCTGGTACAAACTGCAATAAGCATTTTACAAGGAACAATAGCAATGTCAACAATACATGTCAACATATGCATGTTATAGATTGGATTCTATTTATGTTGTCACGACGTCGTTTCAACGTCCAATGTCGTTCTAGGTGAGAGTTCCCTCATTACCTTGCTTCAAAACAATTAGTGCATTTTGAATAATTCTTAATATATATATATTTAAAAAAAAATATAGAACTCTCATGAAGTCAAACCTGTCCTATTTTAACGGGTACATATAATCTTTAAATTCCCCCGAAAAGATAATGGTAACTGGAAAGTTACAATGCTGTAATGTAAACACAAATTGTGTGTAGATTTTTCGCTCACATTTCTAATGCTAACTTTAACAACTTACTCGAAGTTTAAAAGTGATTGTTCATAGGCTATCTGAAATGTCTTTGAAAATCAAAAAGAGAAAAAAAATAATACTTGGCTACTATTTGATTTAAAAGATAAAAATTTCCTGTCTGCACAAAAATATAAATTACTAAATTATTACTAAATCGTATAAGATCGTTTGTAATTGACAATTTAATTGTAATTGACAATATAAAATAACATGTATAGCGACCTAAACAAGTGAACGAGATAACACTGCTCCTATATATGTCACAGCGTAGTAGTAGTACTAGGAGTTCATTACGAAAAAAAATAATCTCATAATTGGATAGCATAAAAAAAAAAAAAAAAAACACAACGGGAAAGGCAACTAATTCGTAAAACAGAAATGTATCGTATCAAACACATTGTGTAGTGAGAACAAAAAGGAACTATCTTTTTACAAAAAACACTATAAGAAAATTTTCTCGGTAGGTATCTGCGTAAAATGCAAAAAAATCTATGCATTAGTGAAAGCTATTATTGCCTGGTAACAAAAAGGGATCGGCTAATTCGCTAGTTTAGCTTAGTACACTGTGATACGAACTGCTCAAAATAGTAGCGTTAAACCAAAACAGTTTTCATGCCTTTTTTACTTTTTGATTTCACAAAGTTAATGTTATGGTCGAATAGACGTAAACCAAGCCCAGCTACTTACTAGCTAGATTTTTTTATTTACAAAGAAATCCTAGCCTAGCTGCTTAATTTTTCGATAGCTTTCCAGCCAGCACACAACGTTAAAACGACGCTGAAACAACGTTGTAAAAACATCGTGCGATGGCTGAGGATAAGTTCAAATATTCTTCTGTTGTTTGGGCAATTTTTGAGTTTTTTCCTTATAACATGGAAAACTTTACAAAGTATTTGACTGACAGAAGAGGAAACATTACCTGAGTTGAGAGATAACAAATTGAGACTAATAACTAATGAAATACATATAGAAGATTAAGCGCTGCTAAAAAAACAACAATTCTTTTTAGTACATGTCACCTATTTTACTTGCTCATAATCTTGTGGTAATCTATCATTGTGTTTACAGGTGATGGTTGCCATGGTGAAAATGAATCCATCCTAATAACACAAAAGATGGTAGATATAGTTTTGAAATCGTTTGGATTAATATAGAAATTCTCCGCTCCCGAGAATTCGAGTTGAGAAAATGTATCCTGAACAATAAGAAAACAAAAACGAAAGAAGCAACCCTGAATAAATATTCGTAAAATTCCTCAGGGAAAACATTGACTTACCATAATGAGCTCTGGTAGATCAACCCAGAAAGCTCTATGAGGGATCATATCTTTTCCTTCGGAACCTCGCATACGGTTAAATAAACATCCAAGTATAAAGTACAATAGCAAGCCAGGGAAAAACCTGAAATTAAAGTACGTGAACAGAAAAATGTGCGAGCAACAAAAATCCAAATGAGTGTTCATGTAATCAAAAGAACATTCAAATTCCCACTGGTTTGTTTACTGCAGTTAAAACTTGTTTTTCTTTAGAAATTCTTTTAAAAACACACAAAATAAGCAATTCTTTTATAAGAAACAGGATGCTGAACTTTTTCAAAAATTAAGAAACAACAAGGGTCAAAATTTTTGACAAGCATGGGTTTTTGAGATAAAAACAAAGAAAATTATTAGTATATCATAATTTTAATTTACTGTTTTCATTCAAATTATGTGGTTTAGGAGTATAACTTTGTACTACAGGTAAAACATTGCGATTACCAGGTACCAATCTGGGCATAAATAATACATAATTTCTTTTTTCTACAAGAAACATCGAAGAAAGTGAGTTTCTTATGCAACACAATAAAAATGAGATGTAGCGGTACTTACAAAATTAGTATGAGCGATCCATAACTTAAAGCTTTCGTGGGTGAGTCATTTGGTGGGTAGTACGGACAAGCTTCTTCTGATGCAAAGTATACTTCGAACTGAAATGATAAATTGTGCAAATAACTACATTACTTGACAGCTATGTTTAAGCAGCGATTTTTAATTTAGCAGCTTTTTTTTTTTGTAGCTTTAAAGAAAATTTGCCTTCTTGGCTATTAAAATCGTAAAATATTTCACTTTAAGGTTTACATTATATTTATGACAGATAAATTGACATTAACAGATTTATTCATCCCAAGGAAAAAAAGTTGTTCTATGGTGAATTTAGCTACAAAATATAGCAGTCTATTTTTTATGGCAAAATTTAAGTTTACTTTACAAAAGGTGTAACATAAAAACTGCACCAAAGTAATAAACAAACAGACCATCCAACACAGCAGCATGTTTAGAAGAAAGTTGCAACATGCTATCTTTAAAGAAGAATATTTTGAGATAAAAGGTAGGTGATATATTTCATATTTCCCAATTCACAAAATTAAGTCGCAAGAAGATTCCGTAAAAAAACAAAAACAAAGAAGAATTAAAGTAGGGAATTAAAGAAATATGCATAATATATATATATAAATTTCTGGGGTATCTGTGAAAACCTCATTTCCAGGTATCAAAATCGGAATAAAAAAGAAATAAAAAATGAGAACAACAAACCAGACATGTGTCTTTATAAAATGTACTGTTCAACAAACGACCAGCCGGTACGACAGAGCCCCCGTGGTAGTTTGTGTTGGTGAAGTTCCAAAATGCAGTTTTGTTGCAGACAAATCGGAATGATGTTGTAACTTCCTTTGTATGTTTATTACACAGCAGTTTTTCACCAGTGTATTCAGCCCGGAATTGCCCTCGAACTATATCACAATATAAAAAGAGGGCAAAAAGTAACTATTAATATTGAATTTAGAATATAAAAAACTACATAACTATTTACTATCTGCACGATATTGAAAAGTTGTTAAGTTATAACAATAAGGAATAGAAGTTTTTGACATTTTGTGAAAGTATATTTATACGTAAATAAATAATAAGAAATCTTATCATTAAATCTTTGTTTTACATTGAAGCCAGAATTTAAATCATAATTCCATGACCAGTGAACTGTGCAGCGTTGTCGCAATTTCTTAACCGACCTATGGCTAGCTGTATATAATAACTAGACCATTACTTTCGAACTATGAAAACATACTTTCATGAAACGGGTGCGATTCGGACTCATATTCACCCAGCATTGTAACCAAATCAGTATCGCCATATCGCGCACAAATAGCACCGGAACACTGGTATTTTTGTGATTTACACAAATTGAAATAGATTCGGCAAGGATTTTTTATCACTGTCTCATTGTGATACATATGATCTTCCGGTAATGATGGGCATTGTGCTGGTGGCAGGTCAAAATACCAATAATTCGCCCTAAACACACAATAAGAACATTATAAAGAGCAACACTTTATAAACCAATTAGAATATATATATATATGCCTTCTAAAACAGCATTTCTCTCTGTCCTAAATATTTCTTCAGATCTGAAGAAGAGAAAATGGAAACGTTATTTTAATGGATGCCGTCTTTTTTCTAATGCATATATATATATATATATCGGTATAAGTGAAAAAAAGCATAGACATAATGATAACACTTTTTCAAACCCAACTTAGCTGTTTGTATTTTACTGTTATATCCTTCATACTAAATGTAGTACTGTGTAATGTATTACCTTAACAGTCAGAAATGGAAGGCAAATTATTCTCTTTAATGCCTTAAAAACTCTACACGGAAAATAATATTATCATATTATAACCATATAACCATAAACAAAATTAATGACAAACTTTCTAGGCCTTTATCAACAAATAGTTCGATAAATATTCTTTGTTTTAAAAAATTATGAAAATATGTTTTGATTCTAATACCTCCTGCCAATGCAGTTAGGTCTCATATTGTTCCTTTTTGTATTTTTCTTTATTATTTTAAGATACGATGCTTACTGTGACAGTATATTCTAGCAACACTCCTGGGTAGAAACTTTGCTTCACAAAGTTCTCTAAGGCAGTACAAATGGAAGAGGACAAAAAACGAGAGTCTCTGGTATTATGCACTCATGTGGAATGAGTAATGTCACATTATTATTATTAGGATAAAATAACCTAAAAGCCAAATACAGACTGTTATGTCAGTATTTCTGCTTAAATTTAGCCATGTTTGTATACATTAGGTAAAAGTGTACACTCCATACAGAACTAGTAGAACTCCGGACAATTCATGCAATTTTTATACTTATTGATCTCAAACAACTTGCATCTTTGGTCTTTTAGAGCAAGTTCTAACCATTGACTACAGTTTTCATTGATTAAAATTGGAATCAAGGTTATCAAGGCAAACCTACACATAACAAAAGACCACCTTGAAAAACAGTATATGTAATTCTGGATATTCCAGAATTCTGAAAATTAAAAGCAATCTGGTCTAAAATTTATGGTGAAAAAGGTTAGCATTATCATAGTTAACAGAACAAAAAATTACACCAAATTTGGCTATGAGTGCAGTAAAAAAAGGCTTCTATATCCAGTTGGAAGTTTTTCAATAATATGAAAATGAAGGTAGTGGAATAAAGTATTGTCTACCATTTTAAACCCAAAATGCAAAAGGTTTATCTTCAAGTTTCTTTTATCTGTTTATGCTTGTTGTATTAATTAAAATTAACAATCCGGCTGGTATGGTAATTTCTGACTCTTGGCCGTTATTTGACCACTGTGACAATTATAAATAGAAATTGAAACAATTCTCTGAGAAAGATTATGCTCAGCAATTTTTCCGTTTACAAGCATAGACTAATGCTCTATGGAGATCAATTAATTACCAAGAATAGACCAGTTGGAATTTTGTTTCAACCAGGAACCAGAGGGGTTTGCTAAAATTGAGCTGTCATATGCACATAATAATTTGAAGAAAAAGGTGTTTCAAAGTCACATTTGGGATAGACCCAACGGAAAAGATTCAAGACAAAAAAATCAACCCAAAAAATAATTTATATCTAGGTAAAAAGTGTGTTTTTCTGATTAATGGTTTCTTAAAAATTGGCCATATCAAATAGTTATTGTTTTTATTTTGTTTTATTATTATTTTGTGTTATTTTTTAAATTAAGCACAATCAAGCCATCAAAAGGAATTCTATTCCCCATGTATCAAGAATAGAAAATTGATAAAATGTTTTGTATAGAGAGCAAGATAGTGGGATATGTGTGTAAGAATTTAGAATTTTTTGACTGTTGGGGTTTATTATTTGCTAGAAATTTTGTCGAAACTAGAATTTTATTATGCACATGATTAGATTATTGGGATTTTAAACTGATATTTTTTGGCTATTTTTGCACTTGAAAATTGCTCTGCTGAACATGAGATCTTGTTGATGTCTACGACCAAATCCAAACTGGAGCTGGAAGCATAGACAGATTGTATGTGATGTTTTTGTTGTTGTTTCCCAGTGTTTTTGCCTATTTGTTATGCTTTTACATAAAAAAGTCTACAAGGGAAAATGCTCATGCATCTACATGATGCATACAATGGATTTACCATATTTTGATGTGTACCTTATTTTGAACACATGTAAAAATGCTAATAAGCAGGCTTACATTTTGGTGTATATTCCATTATGGGTTGTCAAACAAACCAAAAATAATCAAGAAATATTATTATAAATTATGTTTGTTTGAGTTTTTTTTTCTCAAGTATGTATAATAATGTAAGTCCCATTACAAGGGTATGGAATAAAATATTAAGAAAGTTTTTTTTCTCTCACACAAACAAATGTATATATATGTATAATTAAAAATTATATTAAGACAATAATTAAACCTCAAATAATGACAAGCATTTATTGTGATGCTTTTTGCATAAAGTGTGTGTGTAAGCTGTATTATTATTATTCAGCGCGGGTAACTCACTAATGAGAATCATGCTTTACTTGGCTAATGGAAATCATGCCTTACAAATAGCAGATGTTAACTGATCAATGCTCATGAACACACATCTAATTAATCTAATATTAACATAATTGTTTTACAGGGTTCAGACAAGGCCTTACAAAAAAATTTTCCCTGAGTTTCCCTGAGTGTTTGGTCATTTTCAAGGCATTTTTCTCTGAAAAATGATTGATTTAACCCTTTAAGTGCCGTTGTCGGATATATCCGATATCTGGGATTAAAAATACCGTGTCTGCTTATGGGAGTTGTAACCTTTGACCACGTCAAATTGAAGGTCAATGATTTAGGCCCATATTAAAGGGAATTAAATTCCCTGTCGAATGGTGCCAAATACGTTCGGTTTTGACAAACACAGCAACTTTTACTGCAATTTGAAAATGGAACTTACTGCTCAATTTTCAATTTCAAAAAGGGCATTTTTTCAGAAAGACTCGGCACTTAAACAAAAGAGCACTCGTTTTTCATTTTTAAATTATTAACTATATTTAGTTTAATTTATAAAATTGCGATTCTATTGCTATTACACAGATCATATAGAAAAACAATCGACTTTCTCAAATGTTATTCCATTGTTTAGTGACACTTATTTCCAGCTTAATACCTTATAATTTGAATAAAGTATTGGACTTATATGAATGAATAGTTATAGTAATATAAAAATAAAACAAATGATCAAGAGTTCACTGTAGGTGATTAAATCTATGCAAAATTGAAATTGGAATTAGAATTTAAAGTGGTTTTATTAAATTTACCATCCAGTTTCAATCTGAAGAGTTAAACTTGAAATAAAATTCCCTGGGTTTCCCTGAGATTTTTCAAAATAGACTGTTACCCAAGTTTTCCAGGTTTTCGAGGGTCTGTCTGAACCCTGTTTTACACACAATCTTAACATCCACATTTTACTATCCAAGATTTTAGTTTGCTGAATAGGTTGATTGATGAAATAGTTGTAAGTTGCAGACTTATTTGTTGATTATTTACAT
>JAUEKX010094648.1:1429-12503 GCA_031834005.1 Dendronotus venustus
ATGCAACATAGAGGGGTGTTACACTATTGTTTCTTCTTAGAGTATTTCTTACCTAGCCTGGCATCGTTTTCATTAAACTTTTCGCATGACAATCATCAGTTCGCGTTCCTGGTTTTTATTCTCAAAGATGAAAACAAATCATCATTTACAAGTCATTTATAGAGTTTGACTGTTAAAACAAAATTTTAATGAGAAAAAAGATTTTGTAAAAAATAAACGATCAAATCGATAAAAGTAATACGTGAGAGCCTTTTTAGTTTTTATGTTTTTGAACTTCTATCGCATACAGTTATGTTGCTCCAGATGTAAGATCTAATATATGAGTTTTCGATTAGAATTAGAATTGATGTCATGTAAAAGAGCACGAATATTTCGTACTTTATTTTGCTAAGCGATCCTGGTTTCTCAACAAATATTAAATTTGTTTTACTGGTAAACCAATCGTCTTAAAAAGTATAACGATTGTAACTTTCATAGACGTATTTATGTTTTAATCTACGTTGACCTATCTTTTCCATTTAAATTCTGGAGTTTCGCAGAATTTTACATATATTTGTTGTTTATTTAACATACAAAAGCAAATTGTCGTGAATTGATTCTGAGTTCTTTAAAATGTGACTGGCATTATCAATTTCTAAAGACTATTTCCAGGGTTAAGACAATGCCTTTGTTCAGTATTGATAACTAACTATAACGTCATTTTCTTTACAGTTCGTTGTACGATCTTTTTTAGAACTTTTTTGTTTTATAGTGTCATTAAGTTAAGTTAAGTAATTATGTTATGCAGCCTAGTTGCTAAGGGGCGAACCCTAAAATTGAGACAATTTTTGTAAGCTCCTTACGTAACCCCGAAAGATCAAACTGGATAAATTCAAAGCATTTAAATATGTGACTTTTTACTTTTGAATTATTGTCGCGTTTGATAATGTTTATTTTGTGGTTTATCTTGTATACCTCGGGTGACCACTCATCATGATAAGTCGTATCTCGCCTATCACATTTCGTAATCCCTGGTCAACTTCTCACCACTTGCGGTTTCATTGATACACTCAAAGTTATAAAAAAGTTTGCTATATGTATGCATCGACATACTAAATTGCGTAGATAGCTATTACATACAGATAGATAAAACATACCAGAATTTTTATTTAACTCCATTACAACTGCATATGTACTTTTCAAAACCACCCTTAAAGTAAACTACAAATTAAATAATTAATAGTTTTTTGATTATTATATTACTATATATTTGTATTTGTTAAGGTGATAATTTAAAGGGGACCTAGTTGCTGGTCTAATTATGTCTTATGAATTCAACATTCGCTCTATAGTTTCATTGATGTTTTGTCTGTTATGATGACAATTCAAAATTCATTCCACGGAAAAAGCTGGAGATGTTTTCTTTACTTCCATGGTGCATCCTCTTGTATCTATTTATAGAAAAATTGCACCTACCCTTTTTTTAGGGCCAACCATAATAGTTTGCAAAGAAAATATTTTTTTCCACCTTCCATTGTTTTTTTCTTGCCAAGTTCAGCAAGAATCTTTAATGTAGTTTTACGTCTTTGAAGGTTTTGTTCCTCAGCTAGTTTATGGATAGTTAAAGTAACATTCTTTTAACGTTTCTGTATTCCACAAGAAACCTGTTTGGGTACGTGTCCATCTTTATCTTATTGACGCAAACTAAAATTATCTTTCCATTATTATTTTTTTTGTGGCAATTGTATGACGCAGTGTTTTACTGATGATGGTTTTGTAGCTACTCTTTTATTTTTGTTCTTTTATAATCATTTATTGTTATTTCTACTTGTTTATTATTGTTTGTGTTGTAAATTTTCCTTTATTTATTTTTCTGACGACTTAAAAATGCAGTCCGTGGAAAAAAAGTTTCTCGAACTATTTTTGTTGTTTTTCACCCCTACTACATCAGATGGAAATCCTTTTGACGTTTTACATGTAACATGGTGGCAGCCATATACCTTTTTTTTCTCTTACATTTACATACTTTATCGGACAAAAAAACTATTTACAATTTATATCAACGAATTATATTACACATTATATTACTAATTCACAAACTTAACAAAGGGACATAATTTTGTTGTTGACGAAAGTGAAAATTTAGTCTAACATGTTTTGTCCTGCATATTTTTTTACGCATTGAATTTCCTGTTGTTTTAGAGTCTAGAGATGAAATAAATGTAACTCGTGTTATTCAAATTCCAAATGATATGATCTTGACAATTACAAAATCATATCATTTTCACTTTCGTCCATTTGCCATTTTCTGTTTCTTCTTCTCGAATGATTTGTTCACATGCACCAAGTTGTTTAAAATAACAAATAAAAAATTCGTAACGAAGTCTCAAAGTCTTAGAAGATGACACATGAGAGCTAAAATGTGAATATTCATGGCAAATATCTCAAGAAATAGAAAAGATTTTGGAAAACGGTAAAAACGTTCAAGAAATAACTCTGGTAATTGAGATCTACACCATTAGAACTTCTTTTATGCTCCTTAAAGTGTTTAAAAACTTCTTCTGTATTTTTATTTTGCGCCATCTTGCTTCCTATCCTCCTGAGAATATTGAAGGATTTGTTACTTACACAGAGGGCTAAAGCTTTAAAGCAACAGTGAGCTAATATCAAAATCATTCTTAAAACACCACACAAAAATAAAGACTGCCCCCACGCATGTTACTTGTGCGAATACAAAGATTTCTAGGAATATTTTTTTAGTAGAACAAACTAGTCAGAGATTGTCCAATCCCCAACCTTCCCCCTTTTTAATTCGTATCTTCATTCAGTGATAAAGTAAAATGGCGAAACTTAAGATTTCTCCCAGTTTACAGTTCCATTCTTCACCATCACTATTTTCCTCTACTCTTGGTAGAAATGGCGGCAAAAAACGAAGATTGCTCTTTATTTCTAATTTTTCCATTGTTCTAGGCAATGGTTTTGTTTTTGTTTGTTTTTCCAAATTTGAGACTTCTGATATGTATACTAACGAGCATTGGGGTTTGTATAATTATTTGTTTTCGTGTTTCGTATCATTTCCTTGCCAGAAAGGTGTACCGATGTAAACGAAAATCTAAAAGACATGAGCGGCAAGGAAGTTTTTTTCTGTCATTTCCAGAGAATTAGCATGTTATCAGAAAATTATTTCGGAAAGAAAATTAATATGTTAGATTTAGTTTGGGTTTCTTTGATACTTTCTTATAGACGTGACGCATTGTTATTTTGTTGTGAGTTGTTTAATTGTTTGTCCGTTTTATTTTCTCTCATGTGATGGATACGGAAATCATGGAACAGAAAGAGAAAATATGGATAGGTTTTGAAAGAGCTTATTGAGCTGTCTCATCTTGTTGATTTTCTCAAAAGGATATTTATATTATTTGTTAGATTAACATTCTTTTTTACCAACCAAAACTCTAGTTGGTTTTCCCCGATGCACTAAAGCGTTTCTTTTTACTTTTTTTACTGTTACTTTCTCATGGAAAACAAATCTAATATTTTAGATCCATTTTCAATATATCCAGGAAAAGCTACCACTACTTTTTATACTTTGGATATCATTTTTTTAAAAGTATTTTTTATATGAAAAGGTGAGAAGGAAAGGTAACATCTTTCATTTTTGATACTGAAACGAAAAAATCTAAGTCTCCGCCGAAACCTAATGAAGTTAATAACGACCAGTTTTTCACTACCAGTGTGCAGCCAGTTTAAAGTCGTTGTAAAACCGTAAAAGTGTTGTGGGAAACATGGCATGGATAATGTCCGGGACTTTGTGATGTTTCAATACTAAGTGTACAAGCACCTCTTACTTGCACTTTCATTGAAACCTCTTTTTTCCTTCTCTTTTTCAAGACTTTGTTAACAAAAAATAAGAAACAAAAGACTTTCTAAACCACTTCCTACTGATATTGTGAAACAAATCTTCTTACCTCGAACTGGTGTGTATTTACTCTTGATTAAATTGATCAAATATATCAAATTGATTAAAAATATATTTATATTTGTGTATACGAACGATTTAAGGATTAAACCAATCTTAGGGTATTTAACCGACAGGTTTGTATACAATCAGCTTTCGTATCATTTTTGTCACTTTTTGTCACTTTTTTTTGCTTGACTTAACTTTTTTTTTATGTGTCTTTACTCATTAGTTGCTTTAAAAACAAAACTTTTTTAAGTCTGATATTACTGTGCTCAACTCTCCTAATGTGACAACAAATCAATTTTACACAACAAAATCTTTATCAATTGAATGTAAAATCTATCACTTGAAAATATTTTTAATGGTAGACCGTCTGCGAAGAAGTGCAAAAATTAGCAAAGAATGATGGGTAAAATCCATCCATAAAATGAGACCTGAACAGCCTTCTCTACCTCTTCCAACACTGTGATTTTCTGTTTACAATGAATGTGGTAATATTTACCTCGACCGACCCAGAGGCCTAAATTTAATAATCTGAAAGTTAAACATTTAATACTATTTGTTGTTTTTTAAATAAAATCTGTCAATATTTAGTCATAACCTAATATAATGCAATGTTACACTGCTCGTTACGATTGCAAAACTACCAATTGTCTTTGACATTTACACAAAAGTATGTAAAATTCCAGCGTTTTTTACTAAAGCCTAGAAAATGCTCTATATATACTTTTTGTCAGAATCTGGTTCTTTTGTTAACGATGTGACAAATTTATTTTTCAATTTACGCACGCCTTTTTGAAAGCTGAGAATATTATACTAATTCTTATAATAGTTATACTTATAAAAAGAGGAAATATATTCAGCATTAGTAGATTTAAGGCTTTACGGTAGAAACAGTTGTAGAAAGAATATCCTCTAGGACAGCGCATGCGTTAATAAAGTGCTTTAGTATTTTTTTAAATGCAGCTCTGTAGAAATAAACATCTAGCGATAACGTCATTGAGGCTTCCCAAGCTTTTTCTGATAGAATCGTAATATATAGCCGGACACTATATTCATTCCGAGAATTCCCGCTTGATGGAGATGTTACCGTATAACGGAATCCTTGATTTATTGATGTATGGTATTACGATGAGAGTCAGAGTTAATGTTAGAGTAGCCTTTCTTATTTAATTCTTGAACGTCATGTTCATGGTCAACGAGAAAAGACTTTTTAGATTGTCTAGAGAGGAATCCTCGTGCTCTAATTGGGTCAATTTGTTGGGGTTTTTAGGAATAAAGGTCTGATAGTCTATAAAAATGTATTTTCTTTTATGTGAAACTCTCCGGTGTACTCTTAGATATATATAGTTGTACATGGTGAGTTTTTACGAGTTATGTGTCTCATGAAATTACTTGTCAATCTGGAAAAGATATTTTGTGAAATAATGTTGTTTTTTAGATGTTTAGATTTATTTATTGCTAATGGTTTCACTTCGAATTGACGTCATTTAGGCCTCAGCAAACTGTGAAGAAGGGAACGAGACTTGAAACCTGTTCAGTTAAACCGTCGACTAAGTTATACAAAAAATTTAAGAATGTTGTGCAATGAGAATTCCTTTTCAAAACAGTTATGTAGTGTTCGTATTAGATGTAAAGGATTAGTTTTTGATTTGAACTCCATCGACAAAAACAAATTGTTTGCACGACATTATTTAATTTGGATTTGACCTTGGTAGTTTTTTTGTTGTTGTTGCAAAATAAAATTCCTTGCGAAAGCTACTATAAAAATTGAAGAACAGTCCCAGGATATTCTGCCGACCATTATATCACTTAATCTTTCGTGAATCTATAATATTCCTGTATTCCAAATCAAATATAATTTCGAATCTCAACGCAGTAATACGATAAACGCCGTTCAATTTTGATCAAATCACTTTGCAAATCAAAACTTACAAACCGTTTGTTATAACAGTCAAAACTTCCTTCTGTCAGAATCAGACTTTGATCTACAGTTCAAATCCATCTAGGAAAAACATCATGGGATTTTCAGCGCCTTAAAAAGTATGCACGTTTCAGTTATAAAATCATATACATCCTGCACACGTAATTAATTGGCACAACTAAGGTGATTATTTTTAGGAGGTAAAACCACTACATCCTATACTTTTAAATTAATCTCAGGAAATATGCATTATAAAGATACATAGATAGACATACAGAGGTGTATAAAGTAATGGGAATAACCTGAACTAAAAGCTATGATTGCATCCATTGTGTCCAATTCTTGTAATGATATTTTTCTGTTTCTTAACGGTATTTTTTCAGAACACGTAGCAAGAATTTTAAAAGCTTGCACTGTTATACTCTTGTTGTTGGTTATTTAATGGTGAGCAAAAAAGTCCCCTAAAAACATTTCTTTGCTATGGTAATTCCCTGCTTGGGTCAAGTTTGTGATTCGAACTTCAAATACAGCCAAGTATTGCCCTAAAAAAAAATCCCTTAAAAAAGAATGAAATTATTTGAGGAATTTGTTTTTGCAATTTTGTATTTAGGGAGTTGTAGTTTTTTACCTAAATCTTGCAGAGTTATTTCTTACGGGTAAGGTTCAAAATCTCAACAATTTTATTCTTCTGATTATAGAAAGCTAATGATTGTTAACGGTCGTTCTTTCTAATCAGCTTAAGTAAGTACAAGATTTGTATGGTTTTCGCCAGGAGTCAGATCATAATTGCAAGATACATTGAATCAACCTTCTTCTAAATGTGTGCAGATTGGGATGGATATGCTTCTAGGAACCATGTATATATATTTTTAAACAACTTTGAAACAACATTCACAGAATAAAAAATAAAGAGAAAATAAACCAAACCTCTCTTATTTTTCGGTTTTAAAAATCTATTTCTAAAGGCACGTCAAGGGTTTTTATATATTCATCTATGGTTACAACGAAAGCATATTTACATAAAATACAATTTTTTTTAAATAAATAAATCTTTTTGATACAAAAAAAAAAGCAAATAAAATGTTTTAAAAATTAAGCGTTAGCACTTTAAACGTAAATTCTTCTTCATTTTTTTTATCTTACGTCTCCTATATAAAGACTTAGGAATATAAATAAAGCACAGGTTTTAATATAAAGTTTTGTGATCAGAAGGCTCGCATGACCATACAATGTGTTTTGCTGATATTGAGTACCATGTATTCCTCCTTGAAAGTGGGGAGGAATTGGTACGTAATGTTAATGTCTGTTGGAGAGTCAACCTTGAATGTCATTTGTACGGGTACGGCCGACGACAATATGACGTCAATAAAGACTTCTGTCTCTGATAAGTTTTTCACTTTCTCACTGTGTATGTAATCGTAACCTTCGTCGCATATCCACGACATCATTTTCATGAGTTCACGACGCTTTTGCGTCAGTTTACGATCGTTATTCAATCGCATTGCGATCTCGGATTCTTTTTCGTCGTCGCTGCTCGCATCGTTCTCATCACGTAAATTATTACCACGCGCTTGAAACCCGCGCAACGGCTGGCAGTTCCGTATGCTGAGGACACTTTCCGTATTCGAGTGTGTGTATGTTTTCTTGGAGGTCTTTGATCTTTTTGACGATTTCTTATTGTGTTTTGTATTATTCTCGTCAATGTTTGTGGATTCTTTATTTGGAAGAGGCTCGATTTTGAGACTCTGTTTGGTGACGAATCGACTGGACCATGTATCGTCTGGTCCCCAACTCCTCCTTTGCTTCTCTTTCGGCTTGATACTGTGAAGTTTAGAGGAGGCTGTGCTCCCCCGGCGGTGGTTGCGTATCAGGTCGAGTAAGTCTCCCGTATCATGTAACTATAGATAAAAATATATATATTAATATTATTATTATTTTTTTATTCTTAGCGAAAGTTTTATTACCCCTTTTTACCCCTTATATGGAAGCTTTCGTTTTGAATTGATGAACAACTCTGTATAAACATAAACAAGCTCTATCCGCGTTTCCTCGCCTACAGCGTTTCTAAACAAGATGACGTCACTGATCAAGAGAAAAACATTATGTGTTGTTTAACATGTCAAGTCGTTTCTTTCCCTTAAAAAAATCCTTAAAAACAAATTTGTCTGTAAAAAAGCTCATTGGGATACAAAATGTATTTCTAAACAACAACAAAGATAAAAAACTTACGTCACTTTTCAGTTTCATAGATAACAAAATCTCATCGGTGACTTCGTTCAAAATATCTTTCTTGTCAACCAACTTGTCCGGTATGCACGCTCCTTTATTCCAAAAGGCGGACAAGAGATTCCCGTCCATGGCCATTAGTGGCCGCCCGAGTAACGTACTAGTTGTACTCATATTGTCTTTGATTAGTACTGGTACATCACTGTCCTGTTTCATGTTCTGAATTCAATTGCAACACTCAGCGAGTTTGCAAGCACTGATATTCGATAGAAAAACAAAGAAATATAAGGATTTGTTGGTCTTGCGGTGTAATGACAAAAGAATGCACTCGAACGAAGTTTTGTTTTGATTCTGTCAAGTGGGACACTTGAAGTCTTTCCTCTATAATCCCCCCCAATATTCTCAGTTCTCGTCGATTTCAATATTAACTCTCTCTCTCCTTTGTTAAATACTATCCATTTAACTCCAACTATAACGCAATTCAAAACGCAATCTCCCTCTTCCTTTTTATTTCAGATGTATACTTGTTCGCGCCTGTTTCTCGATTGAGTGTTTCGCTTTCAAATAACGGTCGTTTAGTTGAGAAATTTTAATATTAGAGTGTCATCCAATGAGAAGTGTTTGCTTATTAAACACAAAGTGACAGCGAATCACTGTCGTTTATTGTTTCGCCTCGCTCGCGTATTCCTTTCTCTTGTAACTAACGCAACACGTAATCTCTTTGATGAACACAGAAAGCTTTGATCAAACAGTTCATCGTCACCATTCTGTAAAATACTCACGCTCCTTTTGTTTTGTTGAATCAGAATGTGGTTTGTTGCGTTCATATGAGAAATATTTTTCATTCTGGCGGAGATAGAATGTTATAAAGGAAATCCATCTTGTTTTTAAAAAAAAATTGTTCAACCAATTGAAATTTCGTGAACGAGCAGAACAAAAGAACGTATGCTAGTCATATTTTTTAAATTGACTTGACCTCATTTTGAGGTAAAAAAACAATAACGTTTAAAAAAGGAAGGGGCTATTTTAGGTAGTATTCTTTTCTCTTTTTTTATTCCAAATCATCACATACATATGCAAAGTCACACACGCTCTAAGGACTTTTTTCACATATTCTCTTATGAAATAATAATTCTTATTTTTGTAATAGCTGAAGACCTCAAAAATCTCTCAGAATATAGATTCCTAAAAGAAAATAGTACCAGCCTCCAATAATTTTGACTTTATTCTAGAGAACCTTTTTCCCCCAGGAAGTCTAATAATTTTCCAGATCATAAGACCTTCTTCATAATGTGTACCATACAGAATACATTAATGAGCTGGTTATTTTTTTTATCCAATGTTTATTTCTTTCACGGTGACGAATAATTTCCATACATTTGCGAACTCAGGAACTCACAGTCATCAAACATTTTCTAATTCTTTTTAAATGGTGGGGGGAATGAGAAATAGTAGATTTCCTATTAACCTTTCACCGGGATGTATGACTTGTTTTCACCAAATGATTCATCCAAATTCTCGCTACGTAACATTTCTCTGATACACACTCATCTTTATAGGAAACAAAAGTGAAAACTTGAAAATCGGGTGATTTATGCCTAAAATTCACATTAAATATTAGTCCTGAGTTCCTGTCATTATTCGTCATGGTTCAGAAAGCGCAAATTTTAGACTTTCTACCTGCCTAATTTTCGCACATTACCATATAAGGTAGCCTGTGAAACTGGATTTTGTATTCGATACCAATAGGATGGATTAAAACCTGAAAAATTAAACGGCAATAACTTTTGATGCAGGCATTCTTAGAAAGTGTTTTTTTTGGATTTGTAGTCAATGTTATTATGGTTACTTTCGATATATTAAATAAAAATTTTTTTTTGGCATGTTAGCATCCCCTATTGTTTATGTGTATGTAACATACAAACGGACTTGTATTAAAAAGTTTCGCATCATTTATTTATTTGGCCAACTGGAACACAGGATTATTACAACAATGATTATGTGATTTGTTGGATTCATATTCCATACAAACCCTTATAATCTACTACGTATTACGTATTACTAGTTTAGTATAGTACGTGATTCATTAAAGATCTGACATGTTTCGTTTGTTTTGTTGTTATTTTTTTTCTATTCTGATTGAATGATATTCTTTTTGACTTAGTATCTACTAGTTAATTGATTGATTGATAATGCTAACCACCAGCATTACGTGCTCCTGAAGAAAATATAGCTATCATGAAAAACTAACTTGCAGCTTATAAACCATAAGCAGAAACTTGCCTTCATTCTCACTCTCATTCGAGTCTTATTTTGTTTCTTATTATACGTCATTTTGTTCTTGGTTCTTATTTTTCTTCTGTGTTTACCAAATGATTATTCATTTTTCAGATGATATATACAAAAAAAAACAACACCTAAAATAAATCGACCGGAGAACCTTTTGCCTTATTTTGTTCTTATTTTGTTCTTATTTTGTTCTTATTTTGTTCTTATTTTTTGGAATATTTCAGCCCCCTATTCTTTATAAAGTTGTTCTTATGTAAAAAAAAAGGTTCTAACTAGCTATAAAGGTTACATTCACTTTCCATAAAGAAATAAGTGACTTCTACTTAATTTTCTACTGCTCATAAACAACACAACAATGCTCGTTATTTAGCTTAGGTAACTAATTAAAAATGGGAAAAAATGGAAAAATAGAATAAAACTTTAAAACCTGTTATACACTCTATAACCCTAACTCTCAACCTAGATAAGTAGATTTGTCATTAAAATTCTTTTCAGCGAATATCTAAGTAATTGTTAAATAACTTCTTATGATCGTAAGAATAGTAGAGTATTTTTGCTTTAGTAGATTATAAAAAAGTCTAGCCCTTTGATTTTTACAAAAAAAAATTTCAAGATTTACAAGAAAAATCTCTATAAAATCATCCATGAATGTTTTATTTTGCTCATTTAGCTCTTAGCACCAAATTTGACGAAGGTTT